>JAUZND010006478.1:0-10749 GCA_034780555.1 Coelogynopora nodosa
CTAATTCGATCGATAGCATTACAATAGCCATAATACTGAATGGATTTTTTATTTGATACCCAGGTTTAAAGGGTTAACTCCAATTTCCAGTTTATTTAAATTTAATGAACTCTTATTTCACTCTATAAACTAAGCCTAATCTAATGAACTCCAGCTTTGTGCTATTCTACTCTAACTAACTTCAATACAATGAATTCCAATTCCATTCTGTTATATTTAACTTAATATATATAAACTTAATATCAATAGTAATACATAGTATTACTTTAATTAACTCTGATTCCACTCTATTTATAATTTTAATTAAATCTGAATCTATACATTATTTTAATCTAACTAACTCTGATTCTACTCTTATTCTCCTCTACATATGTATGCACTATATTGTGCACTATTTAAGCACTCTATTAATTATATAATAGTCATAGAACTATAATTATAATAGAACTATAAACATACTTTATATAATAGAAATATAAAAGAACTATAAAGTATAAGTATAGTCTATAGACATAGAAATAGAAAAAATAAAGTAGAAATAGTACTATAGTCAGCTATGTATAATTCAAGTGTTGATTAAAAATTAAAAAATCTGTAATAAAATTTAAAATATATATAGATAAAAATTATTTATATTTTATCTATTGACATATAAGTCAAAGTGACTGTTCACCTCGATTTTGTTTTCTATCTACTCTGTTCATTACAAAAGCATTGTATAAGATCATAATATTAGTATAACATTGACATAACCAATGCACACATAGAACCAATATAATAATAATATGTTGATATAAATAAATCAGTCTTTCATTTGTCTGTTTTATCTTAATGTTATTGGCATTATTTGTGATTATTTTGACATCAAAATAATTTGACAATAAAATAAATCTTGATCACTAAATAATCAATAATAAATACAAATTTAGAACTAATTCAAATTCAAACATGATATAAATCTACTTTATTTAATCTTTATGCCAAATTTAATTACATTTTTAATTTGGTATATACCAATTTCTATTTGGTCCAGACCAAATAGAAATTATTATTTATTTTATCTGAACCATATAAATCTATATTGATTAATCTTAACCATCATTTCACTTTCAGTGACAGCCGTTAATACTTGTCTTAAGTACTTAACTTAAGCCTATAACAGTTGTAAACGCACACATCATTGAAAATAAATATTTCTGAAATCATATCTTCTAAACAATCATTAAATCACAAAACAGTTAAATCACGACAGTTATATAATGCATATAAAAACGAGACTTACGCGTCATATCACTGTGGCTATAAAATATTCTTAAAAAGAAAAGGAAATATTTATAAAATGCGATAGTATTATCTGAAAGGGATGACCATTTCATTAATATTTTAATGTAAAAATTTGACCTAAATAATCATCTTCTAATTATATAAGTCATATAAAAATGCTACCCATAAAGTTATTAACTGTTGCGTATTATTCACTTAAAAATATACAAGTTAATTAAATATTATTATGTTGACATTAAATAAGTACATCCCGATAAATTATTTAGCAAAATATTTTCAAAAATAGAAATATAACGATGATCTGCGATGATGAAATTGAACTACTAAAACGCAACTTAGAGTTTATATAAATTCTCTCCAATAAGGTATGCAAATGATTTAGTATGCGTACTACTATTTTATAATTTATAGGGGCCTCTCTATGGTCTTAAATTTGATGCGACATTTTTGAAAATGGAAATTTTATAAAATTTATTTTTATTACATTTATTTATGAATAGCAATAAATAAGTCTATTATATTTAAGTAAACATCTATGATCAATAATATGTTAATAATTAATTGGTAAATATTTCGTACGGTAGATAATAGGTCACAATTTATAACATGTAAGCCACTACAGAATGGTTAAGTTAGTCACAATGATACTGATAGAACAATTTATCAGTATTATCGACAAACAAAGTGCAATCGATATTCTGATCGGATAATTTCAAAAGTTTTATGATATGATCAATATCCTTGTTATCCAACTTTTTATTATATACATTAAGAACCATTAAATGATTTAGCCGCAGTTGCTTCTTTGAGGAACATAAATAGGTTTTGCACATTTAAGTGCGCTAAATGAAGTTTCGCTGGATGCGTATTTGCAGCAGGGCATAATATGATCACGTTCATCAATTGACTTATGTTGCATGTGCTCATTCGACTTCCAATCTTGCACAACCTTCAGCATTTAATGCAATTGATACAATATAGTCCGTGGTGGGAAGTAAGTCTGGAAAAGTTATAGATGGACATACAATGCTGCCGATAAAATATCGTTTTCATAAATACCCACCACCTTTGTAGACAAGATCCTGAAGATATCGGTTTACCCCAGGTTTCTTTGTTGTTGAAATTTGTTTTTCAGGCATCCCACAAACTTATTAAGTACTTCGAACGAAGATTCGATTATAAATATGCTCAGGTTTATATTTGGATGGTTGATGACGAGGCCCTCGACCATAGCATTTCCTTTTTTTGATATCAAAGGGCTGGTTTAGGAAGTCCTTCTTGTTTGGCTTCGAATTTTGTGGCATTCCAAAATTCTGTAAATTGATCGTAATCTTGCACTGATATTATCACTTCAACCGTTCTTTCCACCATAGCTTTGGCCATCTGCAGCTGAAATGATTGGATCTTAAAGAACTCGCTCGACAATATGTCGGCGTACAGAAATACCTTTTTAGAAAACTATGTCCTATGACCTAAATACACAGATGTTTGATGTATCCATTTGATTACTATACTTTTCATAGGCGCTGGAGCCGGGTGGGCCCTGGGGGCCGGGCCCCCCAATTCTGAACCTGGGGCCTAAGTATATTTATCATTCATTTACCAGTAAAATATCATTACCACGACATAGGCATGCTCCAAACCGATTAGATGATGGCTCCGAAAATCATTTTCATATGTCGCCAATAGTTTTCTTTACAATACTTTATTATGAAGTCATCGACAAAGTGATTGCTGACCTACGACGAAGATTCAGTCGAAAAACATTGGAAATGCCATCATTATTGGAAAGCACACTTTTAGCAGCTGCTAACTGGTCAGGTTCTTATGATTTCACATATGATAGAAAAATTGCGAAATTCTACAAGGATAATATTGATACTGTAGCCTTGGGAACACAATTAAAAATGCTTCCTAATGTTATCAAGCAAATGAGATCAACGAATGTGGCATTGTAGCTTTCATTGTACCTCTAAATTCTGTCTTCAAAACCCACATGCTCGTCGTATAAAAATTGCCAGAAAATTGTTCCTAAACACTCTGAAAAACCCTTCCCACATTCTTCATAACCGGATTCCCAAGTATTTACCAAGTGGTAGAAGATTGAACATTCCTATCAGTAATTCTAATAGACGAATCTCCTCTTTCATTCCATTCATGTTGATCGATTTCAATCTCGCAATTTAACCACCTCACCTTCTCTTTTGTCCTTCCTGTCTCTTTATTTCAGTTGAAATCCCTATCTCACTTCTCAAATACTTTTCCATTCATTTATTTACTTTTAATTAATGCACTACTAATTCTCAAATTTTAGTAATATTTTTTGTTAATGTTTGTACCGATTCCCTTTATGTACAAACCTTTTTCTTTATTTTTCTTTTTCTATAAACATTTATTATTATTATTATTATTATTTTCAGGCCTAAGTTCTGTTAAAAATGTTTCACAAATCAGGGACATTTTGGTCGCTTCGAAAATGGGTCTTACGCTTTTCAATGAAGTTGTAATACTTGTACGAATCTTTATGACCATTCCTGTTACAACTGCATCGTTTGAGAGTTCATTTTCTTCTCTAAGAAGGCTCAAGACATACCTCCGGTCTGCCATGACACAGAAACGCCTCAACAACGTCGCCTTACACTATTGTCATAAACAACGAACGGATGTACTATTAACTTACAAAACATAGCCAATGAGTTCGCGATGGCAAATGATAATGCGCCGCAAATATTTTGGAAACTTTCCGTGTATTGCTATAAAAACTTTCCGCAAAAACTATCTACATTTATAATTGAAGTATTATTTGGACTCCAGTGTATTTTCAATTTTACATAAACACATTCGTATTATATATGTCTATAGCTACCTACTATGTAACTACCTACACATGTAAGATATATCTAGATGTTAGACCTATCTCTATAAGAATACATTATGTCAATGTTAATAGAAAGGATATGTACACATGTTTGAAAAAAGTTTTAAAAATTACAATTTATATTATTTAGTATGATTGTGAATGTTTTAAATAACAAAATGCTGTTTTTTTTCCTGGTACTACAGATGTTATTTTACTTTTTTCGAAAAATTGGTACATTAGCGTATTCTGGAGTGTTCGAGGGGGGGGGGTTCGAACGAACCGCCACTTCTTCCAAAAGGTCACTTTTCCGTATTTTAAGATTTTTGTATATTGGTGTATATAACCTTAACTATAGAATATTTAACTATGTGCTAATTTTTTAGCATTTATTTCAATCGCAATTAGTGATGTCACCCACCCCCACACTAACATGGAGTTCCACTACTTAGACACTAAGTATTTCGTCTAGCTATACCCCCATACACTTCCTCTCATCTCTTTTCCTGAGAAGCATTTTCAGCCTCAAACTCAAAAAAAATGTCCTCGCGAACTCGGGTTTATAGGCTATAACGCTGACCGCGCAGCCTCATTTAGCAGTTACAGGAGATTGTTCAATAAAAATGGGCCCCCCCCAGGTCGTAACTCGCTCCGGCCCCTATGCCTTTGATTTCATTTTCCTACAATTAAAAATTATATTCATTTTACCTAATGATACTTTTATTTTCAATAGACCTTATAACGAATAGTAGCGAGGTCCCATATTTATAAGAAAAGTGAAGACGGTAGAACCGATAACTAAAAAGAGGTTATGCTGTGCTACAGCCAGCTTTCAATCAATAAAAGTATACAAGCATGTGAACTTACATAACATTGTCAATAAATAATAGTAATTTAAATGAACCAAACCAAAAACAGAGAACACATGAATATAGATTATAATAATAAAAAATGTACGCGCAGAATATTCTTTATCAACATGTGTTAATTAAATTAATAAAATTAATACAATTTTTTAATTTAACATAATATATAGTTGCAGTGTACAAATGGGAAAATGTTTTGTTTATATAATATATTATTCTAAGTACTAAAATAATTGATAATGAAAAACAATTGCATTATTCCTCCATTTGGCAAATACAAATAGTATTTCCAGCAACAGGGCAGCTGCAAAAAACATCTTGGCATACACGAAAAAATGATACGCTGCTGGAAAAAAAGCAGCGGGACGTGTTAACTCTTATCAGGTTGGGGAACTCTTATCAACAAAATGTTAAAAAAATTATTTGGTATAAAATTTATTGTTGGCGTATAAGCCGCACCCCCACTTTTGACTTACAAATATTAGTTTATAAGTGCGGCTCATACTCCGGATTTTACGGTAAATGATCTATATGTAAACTAATGGGCCGACAAGACAAAAATATTCACCACGATTGTACACTATAAAAGTCGATAATGCGTTTATGATAAAAGAATCCAAAAAATGTTAACGTAATAGGCTAGCGTAATTGAATAGTGGACTTTTCAAAGTATATTATAAACACAAACATGATATGCGAGAATTCCCCTAAATATGACTATACTTCGGGGTTGAGACCTTGTACTTTGCAAATGTTTGATATTCTTCTATGAGTTTGTGGTTAAATAAATTTATTATTGTTATTAATTATTTTATGTGGAAAAGAGGTTAATTTATTGTACAAGCTTATAACTATAACCTTGCACTTGCAAGGTTGCATGATACCTGCTTATATATATGCGATATGAATTAATACTTATAGAGTTTTACTTGGAGTAAAATATGACACTTGTCTTAGTTTTTGTTATTATTAAATAATTTAAAATTATACTTTTTTCATATACTTCTACCAAAAAAATGACTTCATTTTGGAGCTATTTCCATATTTAAGATAACTGAATTAATCAAATTTGTTAAACATTTATTATTATACACATATTGTGATAATCTAAAATATCAAATAATTTAAGAACATATTATGTCGCATACAATATAATATTTTCAAAATGACTTTTGTCAAATATTATGTTTAGTAATAAGCAAATATATACAAAAAATATTGTAAACTTTTAAAGAATATCAATATAATAGATAAGTTCATGCAACATACCTAATGGACAGAGTATAGTAGGCTACATACAAGTATAAAAAGTATTTATGCACCCTGAAAATACTTATATTCACCCTGACAGCACTTATGCATGACGATTATGTATAATATTATTAATGTTATTATTAAGAACTTATAGACTAATATTTAAATTTTATTCATTCATTTATTTACTTCGACCAAACAGATACTTCATTTTGAAGCTATTGTTTTCCATATTTGATAACTGAATTAATTAAATTTGTTACACATTTAAATTATTAATATACCTATATGTTACGATATCATAAAATATCTAAAATTAACAACGGAAAATGTCTCAGAAGGTTCTATAGTTTCAAACTGAATTTAGTTAAATATTATATTTTGTAACAAGCAATTATATGAAAAGCAGTAATAACAACTCATAAAACAAATGTTAACTTTAAATATTTAACTTTATAAATACATTAAATCGCAGTTTTGCAATGTTCAATTTAATTGTACAATTTTTAGTTTGTAAACAAATACTTTAGATTTACACAAATACAGGTTAATTGTTTGTTTACAAATTCATTCAGTAACATCACAATATTTGGTAAAGTGCAATAAATAAATGTGTATATATAACAAGCAAACATACATTTTAAAATAATTCACTTTTTATTAATATGAATATAATTATTGATATGTTTGAACTAAAGTATTTTTTTATACAGATGTTAAGATATCATATCAATTATAATACATATTGAGATAGGTTTTATTTACAGATAATTCATAGAAAATATATTTATCGTAACTTGAGCTGTATAGGTACATACATAAATCCCAATATATAGCAATTTTAAATTTTATTTATTTTTTAATGAAATATAAATATTTGAAAGTTTTTTTGTCAATGATATATATTCTACTTAAAATAAACAGTGTAGTACAGTGATTCACATTTCATTTTTTAAATCATACTATAGTCAAATAAATATTTAAAATAATATTGGACATTTCTTTAAAATATCAGTATTTTTATCATATTTTATTAAAAGTTAAAATTCTTGAAATTCATTAAATATGTTGTTAATTTACCCCTATCGTTTAATTTATGGTTAATTATAGTTAATTATGGTTAATTATGGTTAATTATAGTTAATAATGGTTAATAAGGTTAATATGGTTAATTTATCACTACGAAACCAAAATATATAGAATGCTAATTATGCATATAATGAGTACTTAATGCAATTTATGAGGGCGTTTTTTAAAACATATTTTCGTGTCAGTTTTGAAACTCTGCTCTGTTTAAAATCCATTGCATATACTATTACTAAGTTTCTCATTTAATAAACATTTAAAATATTTTACAATATTTTTATTAACTTTAATTCAAATGTTTACTTTTTATGATGATATATATTGACCAAAAAGTGACATTTTACACTAATGAAAAATATATTTCATTCTTTCACATATATGAAACACATTTAAAATGTATGGAAATACAATATAAACATTTTATTGAAATGATGTGATAATAAACCTTAGTAGATTAATAAAATCAGCTGTATTTTATATCAACTTATAATTTAAAACTTACAAGGTTTATTATGATAAAATAATAATAATGCCTCAATTCTAGTGTATCATTTTGCGACGGGATTACACTGATCATACTTATAATAATCAGTGATAATCGTAAAAAACAGATCATAATATATTATAATTAATTATAATATTATATTATTATTATTATTATTTATTATATCATATTATTATTATTTTAGTATATATTTATAGTTTCAAGTTTGGCTTGTATTGCAGTTACAATAGATAAAAAAACGATCTGAAAATGTTTTTAACACAATTAGGGATATTAGGTTTGGCATAAATCGCACTATCCTAATATAAAAACATAGTTATTAATATTTTGTCATGACAACCACTATTAGTTTTAAATCGATTAATTAATTATTCATTCAGTCAATGGAAGCAGTAACGAGAACATTTCCCCTTTCTCGTAACGGTTGCTATAGTCCCTTGAAAGTAAATATTAGACAATTGGGGACATAAAAAGAACCTTTATGTTTCAAATGCTAAAATTAATTTTAAAATAAAATTAAAAGGAAAAATATTGGTTTCAGTGGCAAATGCTATTAGTTAGTTTTTTATCATTGATAATATCACATAAATATAACAATATCAATAAATATTCTCAAAACAAAAATAATTGTAACTATAAAAAAAATTTAAACAATATCTTACATTGAAAATGTTTCATGACAATTAGAATAATTTTGTATTTATAAATATAGAATTAACCTACTGTATTTATTGTTTATAAGGAAATTCTAATATTTGACTGTGTTTATACGTACTTCATGTAATGCCCACTAGTTGCAAGTTTAGGATATGTGTTTGAAACATTTCGGGGTAAACATAAATTAAAGGTTATATAACTGATAATTGATAAATCTATACTGTATATACATACATTAAATTGTGCCGAATATATGTTCTGAATGCTAATATTATTTATTTAAAGTTATAGAAAATTTTGTAGTGAATAGTATAATTTTCTCATACAAAGTGCAGTATATGATACGCTACATATGTAAATTACATTCCTCCAGACAGACACCTGCAAACCACGGACCATTAGAAAGTGCCTTAGGTTTTATGCTCGAACAAAAATTATGTTAACATGATGTAAGGGTGTGCCGATTTATGGTTTGAGTATCATTAACGGGAACACAGTATCACACCCATTTTGATGGGTTAAAAAATAAAAATAAATATGTCTGAATAATACGGGAAAATGAATCACAAAATGTTCGTTTATATTTATAAAAAATCGGAATGATCTGTTAAAAAACTCACATACAAAGATGTAATTAATAGTGCCTTACATCGCTTATATATATAATATATATATATACCAAACACTATATAAGTAAACAATTAAGACAATCAAGAAGAAAATAACAGGAAATAAGCTTAGAATTTTTTCACTGAATAAACAATTAAAATAATATAATATAAGACAACGTTGAAATCGGTTAATACCTTTGTGAAACGGTTAATACCTTTGTGAAACGGTTAATACCTTTGTGAAACGGTTAATACCTTTGTGAAACGGTTAATGCCTTTGTGAAACGGTTAATGCCTTTGTGAAAACAATGCATTATTGAACTATACTGTTCAAATGATATAGATTTACATAGATATCACATTTAATTAATTATTTTCTGGATTTTTAGAGTCATTGTGCATTAAACTTGACCAAATTCCGTAGAACAATAATTTACTTATTTGTTTAAGATATGAAATTAGTAAACTGCCAATAAACCAATTCAATTCCAAAGTCTACCATTATACTTTCTGTTTTATAAATTCATGAAATTAGTATTAAATATTTATAATATAATACAAATTAAGAATAATTAACCATATCTCAATTATTAATGAAAAATAATCATTTTAAATGTTGTTAATTAGCAATAAACATATGTTTTGCAAGAAATTGATATTATTATTAATAAATTTAACTAAAATATTTTTTCTAAAACATTAGTAGTGTACACAAGAGCGTGTAATATTACGTTTCATTTAAATAAAATGATAATCATTTCTGAATTATGGTTATGTCTAGAATGAGCTTTACTTTAATCTAGATACTGTATTTTGTTTAATCACAAGAGTATGATAGTTTTAAATTTAATTTTACACATGGTGTAGTCGTGAAATCTTAATACATATTGCTGGTTATCTGCAAATATAAAAGACGCGACATTAAAAAAATATTATTTCAATCTATTTGAAAAATACTTTATATATTGTTAATTATTTAAAAAAATAATATATAAAAATTTTATTAAAAAAATAATTTAATGTAAAATCGAATAATTGTAATTATGTCAGAATTTAACGATAACTTTATGATAGTTTCTTTTACCTAATAGATTCTATTATAGGAAAATATTTAATTTGAGAACTATTTAATGAAAAGAAGGTTTTTTTTAAACAATAAATAACCATATTTAAATGTTTATATCGATTTGTGTGAATAGTCGAACATAGATAATAGAAACTATGTATACATTAATAATAATGTAAACAATTAGTTCAACTGACAAAAACCACTTAATTTACATAATGCGATATGCATGCCCTATACAAAATAATTATAACTAATTAAAACTTAAACATTTATATATACTTTTATTTATTCACGGCGTCTTTAGTCCATGCGCTGTTGTTATCAAATATGGAAATGTTAATGTTACTTATATTATGGTTTACAAAAATAAAATGTTCCGCGGTTTGAATATTTTTAATTTGTTAAAAATATTGTTTTATTTCACGCTAATGATTTGCTAAACTTTCTAGTAATATTCTTACGGTTTGACCTACATAAAAAGTGACATACAACAACATTTAAAATCAAGGGCGGATACAGGGGGGGGGGGCTGCCGGGGGTGGGGCCCCCCCCCCAAAACC
>JAUZND010006479.1:0-10749 GCA_034780555.1 Coelogynopora nodosa
CTCTCTCTCTCTCTCTCTCTCTCTCTCTCTCTCTCTCTCTCTCTCTCTCTCTCTCTCTCGCACTCCAGCTTTGATCCGGTTTGATTTCTTTTTCTTATGAAGTGGTTCCTAAACCCCTCGACCAGCGACCTTTGTTTTATGTTAATGAAGTTACTAGCTAAACTGCGAACACCAATGGTCTTACCAACCATACATGTGAACTTATATAGTTATAAATATTCACCATCATTATCAATATTAAAATTATCATTGAATTATATCTATATGCATATGTTATACTGTATATATTATATGGTGACATTAAATGTGTTGATAGACCGTATTAATACTATGTTCGAGAAAAAATGTAAACTGATCTTTTCCTTCCCTATATATATGTGAATTACATTATGTAAAATGTTTTTAGATGAAAAAATTCTACATGTACTGTATTTATAAATGCACTGTAATTATAAATCTTTTGACTTTATAATGTAACAGAGTTGACTGCCAATTGTCCTTTAATATCTTACTAGCTACACATATATATCTTTGTCCTATATAGTTATCGTCTAGACTACATTATGTATAGGCCTATCTAATTATCTCTGAATGGGATTTTTAATTTGATCTTGACATATAATATGTCGTATGTATGATTTAAATTTTACAAAATTATGACTTATTATCGCTTTTAAAACATTATATAAAATGAAGAATCATGATATTTGAAATAAACTAAACTTTCCGATGCGTTACGATGCGTTAAGATAATATATAAATAAATATATATTAAAATATGTAGATCCCTATATTTGATCAAAGTCACTGAGCAACGCTGACAACCAAGAAATCAATAAAAATGCATCAGATGAAATGTATAAGACATTCTCCAGTGTCTTTGGTAGTAACACTCAAACTGGGCAATCAACATCTTTATTGCTAGACGAGGTAACGTTGATTATAGCCTGCGAATTCAATATCCAACGCTGGAAATTATTCTATTTATCTTGATGGAAGAAGCTGTGTTACTTTCAATGCATTTTTAGAGTGTCAACGACGAATATTTACTCACCGGCACTACTTGGGAATGTCTTTTTACAAGCTATTTTCTTAAAAAAGTTTCGTAAATATACTGTTTGTTTCATTGTAAAATAAGAAAATTAATCTAGAAATTAACTACATTTTGAACGACCTAAAATCAAATGGACTTTAGATCTGCTTAGAAAATGTAGTTATTAAATATTAAATAACACTTTTGTTATTGTTATTATTGATATACTTATTAGCTATCAGCAATTATGTATGAAACACATTCTGTGTTTTTTCCTTATATAATTTTATTCTTTTTATATATTATACAATAATAATACACTGAAAAGTGAAGTCTTAACGGTTAATATTATTTTTAAATGCCTTCAAATAGGGCAATTATTCAAGTTTAAATTAATAAAAATAGAGTTGTTGAAAATTGTAAGCCAGTGTTCTTGCAATGTGTAATATAAGCATTCATACAGTTTCCCTCCCTAAAAAGACCTCCTTCACAATATGTATTAAATGAAACCACGGCCGAGTATCTATATAGCTGACTTTCCGACGAAACTGAATTCTCTCTTAATTTTGTCACCACATTAAAATAGTTGGGTCGATATATTGTCCGCTTCAGTAGACAATCTCCCATTAAATAAGACTCGCCAGTGAGTAGTAAGAGTAGCACGGTCTCGAGGTAAGCGCCAGATTTGCACTGCAGAGCTGAACCACTACAAAGCAAACTCAGAAGAAAGGAGAGAGACCGTCGCATCGTGCAGTGATTACAATATATCCGCGACTGAATCCGACCATCATTCGAGGTTTCGACATTACCGCATTTTCAGCTTCTCCTATGCCGATGAATATATTCACGGAGGATAAAAAGGGCACGATAATTATAGACTGGAAAGCAGGGGTAGTGGAAGGGCGAGTAGGTACCTATTTTGTACTCCAAACCACAGCCGTTAAATGCTTTCCTGGCCTTTTTGGCGCTGCTATATTTATAGGCGACTTTAGTTGTAGTGGCAGTATATCTCCACGGATGTTACAAACCGGCTGATTACACGTGGCATCGCTGGGACGGGGAGCCGGAGAGAGTACGTCGGGGAAGGATTGGGGTATGCTGAGTGTTGAGTGAACACGCCTTGAGTCACGTTATACGTATACACCCGCCACACAGAATTGACGCGCGCGGACAAAGTTGGGCAGAAATATTTAATATTTCTCCTGTCGTCTTTTTTGTATTTTTCAACTTGGTGAGTTTAATTATGGCTGTCAGCTGCGGGCTGATGTACGCTGACGGGGCGTCGACATCTATTAGTCTGGATCACTGGCTTGAGGTTCTGAGGTTCATCTTTGGATCATCTTTAGAACTGTTTGATCACTGGTCAATCCTCATATTTGTGTAGGTTTGTTCAATTTCCCCGGCCTTCTCAATCAGTAATAATCGATATTGTCAATATTTAATCTCTAATATAAGATAATCAATAAGTAAGTTGTTCAAATGTAGCTTATAGATTTGAAATACCCTCCGGATTCGCCTTTGAAGTATATTGAATTGTTTATCAGCTAAATAGATTATAATGAATGCATAGCTTTTATGAAATGATCAAACATATTTAATTTAAGAAAGGGTCTTATTTAATTAGTATTATTGTGAATACATTTATACTAAGAAATAATTATGTATAATCTACTGTTAGGATAATAATAAAATGCTACATATTTTTAAAAACGCGTAGGGCTTTGAAGAAAACATTTTAAATCTACGTATTAATTTGAAAAGAAATAAAAACGCATTTGCTTATTTATCTGACTATTTGCTTTGATTAACAGTGATGTTATTTAAATGATTTACTTACTATTTTTAAGTGATATATGTCTTGGTGTTGCTCTCTCTATTCGAATAAGACTTGTAACTATTAAGCGATATATATATATATATCTTTAATTTAAATGATGAGGCATTTGAGAAAATTAAACTGATAGTAAAATATGAATGTACATTAAATAATAAATTATTATGAAGCATCACACATGTTGACTATTTTCTCACACGCGTTTTAAATGGTCTACTAAATATCTGGATAACTCTGCATTAACTACAAACAATTTTTGTTCTGCATATTATAGGCTACTCCATATTTGTTTAACTGGACAAACCCACTGATTAACTATATATATATATAAATATTGAAGTGAAAAAGACTGTTATTCCATCAAAATTAGGGGCTGTATTCTGAAATAATTTGCTTCTCGTTGGTTTAATTTATGCTTTCATTCGGATCATAATCCCTAGATTTCAGAAACTTCGATTGTTCAGCTGTCTAATTTTTCAATTTATAATTATCCCTAAATACATTTTGCTTATGTATAGCCTATATCCCGACCCCAGCGAAAGCCATTAGTCTTTCCTATAACTGAAGTATATTGAGGTTATGTTTTTACCTTTTCCTCACAACATGCAGCAAAAAAACACATTTTCTATAGAAATGTAAACATACAATATATTTATATAGTTACTATTTTGTTACATGTAATATATCTTTGTTTTAGTAGTGGTTTTTTATTGGGCGTAATTCTGGCCTTATTCGTTTTCCGCTGCTAACATATTTGCTCTAGATTTATACTTATTTTAAACTGAATGTATAATTATGTTGTGGAAGATTTCCCGCAACATTACTTTAATGGAATAGGTAATTTACATAACTGACGGTGACAAATGTATAGTGAAGCAGCGATTAATTGGTCAAATTAATAAATGGATGTTTAATAATTACTGACGACTCTCAGCAGCCAGAACAGAATGTTATCCACATTATTTTGACTAAGTGTGGTAGCAGTGTGTGTGATACGACCAATTATATTGCTCAAAAGTTATCAAATACATTAATATGGAAATCTCTGCCAAATGCACGTTCTATTAGATACATCCTTATTAATTCTAAATCTATTAAAACATTTGCTAACCACTCTTAAGAGAAATATGGTTTCAAATATAAAAATCTTCCTTTATGTAGAAAAAACTCTTTTTATATCGAGAACTTTCTTTATAGTAATAACTTATCTTTTTGATAATTTTAGTAGATTTTTATAATAAGAAGTATGCTGGTTCGAGATTTCTCAGTGAAAATGAGACATTTAAAACCTGTATTTTTATGGGATTTCGTTTTGGATAGTCTCCGACTGTCGTAAATACAATTCCTAGTATCAACTTTCTCAAAATCCACACTGTCAACTGGCGTATTCGAGACTGTATCCTTCTGCTGGAAAGGGTGTCTACCACCTTTGGAGACTTATTTGAATGATAGATTATAAGATATGGATTACACATTATGAATAACAAATAACATTTAATACTACAATTATATGAATAGACCTGAATATGCTACGACTGATTACTGGGATTAATCCAGGAATTTAGACAAGTTTTAATAACAGCCGCGCCAGTGGGTATCTCTTGCTATTTTTTAATAGATTTATATTAATATAGTCACTATTGAAATTAGTCACCATTGAGGTACCACAGATAATCTTCTTTGAGGGTGTTGAACCTTATTGCACATTCACGATCATTGTATGTATAGACAACGGCTAGTTTCTGCCCAATATAGTAAGTTCCACTAGGTCCCTTTTACCCCCATCTATCCGGCCCACCCCCCCCCCCCCCCCGAACTCTTCCAGCTGAACACAGAGTGGACCCAGTACGAGATCATCGACCTGCTTAACGATGGAATGGGTCTCGGCTTCGGCATCATTGGCGGCCGGGCCACGGGGGTCGTTGTCAGGACCATCCTGGCCGGCGGGGTGGCGCATCGAGTGAGTTGTGTTCATGTTGATGTTTTTTTGTTTTTTTTAATACGGCATTCTCGTCATCACGCCTCACCATGTGAAGAATACGAGTCTCCCGCCATGCCTTGGTTGCTGTTTATAATATTCAGTTATGATTTCAATTCACTATAATTATAAAATCGATATAATTATTTCTTACTATCAGGCCTTGTATGTAAAAAATATAATAGTATATTCGTATTTCATTTCAAATTACTTTTCGTATGGGTCGTTAGTTATGGGATACCTTGTATATAATTATTTACTCTATTAATACTGAAATGCTGAAATGCTGAAAGGAAAACGAGTATTCTATCTTGGGGAAAACATCTTTCTCTCTCCCTTTGTTGAGGCCCGCGGGAGAGATTATGCAAACCGTTCCCACGGGATTGCATAAATACGCAAATAACTATTAGAATTGTCAAGTATAGATTACACTACTACTCAATCGATACATTGTACATCGCCGTCTAGCATCATCCAATCTTAATAGCATAACCGATTAAATTAGTACGGTTATACTTATACTAGCAACCCATTGTTAACTGGCTACTGCCACTAGTTAAGGTGTGACCCCAAACATGCACGACAACCCCCCTCCTCCCTCCCACCCCTCCCAGCTAGGACGGACGGCTGCAGGTGAAGGACCACATCATGTACATCGGGGATGTGAATGTGCGAGCCATGACCAGTGAACAGGTGGCCTCAGTGTTGCGCAATGCGGGGAACAATGTGCGCCTCATCGTGGCTCGACCCTTCGATCAGAACTCGGCTCAGGTAGGGAGGGTGGTGTTAAGTTATAATATCCCACCAGTAGTAGAAGATATGTCAACTCTGCACCATTGATGTCACGCACCCCAATAACTCCCCCCCCCTCCAACTAAATTACTGATCCAGAGTCTAAACATCTTCTACTACTACTACTAATTCTGCAATCCTTTTATCCGTCCACCAACCAGGTTCCCCGTGAGCCGGTGCACATCGTGGAGACCGCCCAGCTAGACCGACATCTCGAGATGGAGGTGGAAAGGATGTACCACTCAGGCAGCCCAGGTCGCGCTAGTGGTGGTGATGGTGGAGATGGCGAGGATCAGATGCATTTGGCGGTGCATAGCGGCCCGGCCACCCTGCCTGTCGAGCCTCCGATGGTCAAGGTAAATGTAGATCAGGATACAGAAGTGATCATAATAATAGTAACAATAGATTATAGATACTTGAATGACTATATACGTGACAGGTATGTAAGTAAGGTTTAAATGCGTTTGATAACAATTAGGTGAACCACTTCACCAGGTGTAATGGCTCAAGTTGCTGACTAACAAGTGATGAGTTTGTTATTCTAATGACTAACAAGTGACAAGTGATGAGTATGTTATTCTGATGACTAACAAGTGATGAGTATGTTATTCTGATGACTAACAAGTGATGAGTATGTTATTCTGATGACTAACAAGTGACAAGTGATGAGTATGTTATTCTGATGACTAACAAGGGATGAGTATGTTATTCTGATGACTAACAAGTGATGAGTATGTTAATCTCCTAATTTAACAGTAATAACCACGATAAACGATGCTAATAAACATCACTCATCTTGTGTTTGTTGGACCACTATTTCAGCCACTGAACGTCGAAATGAACCACACCAACGACATCGAATACTTCAGCGTGGAGCTGGTGAAGGGGAGCTCTGGTCTGGGGATCACCATCGCCGGATACGTCAGCGAAGCCCCTGGAGGTTGGTGGACAATGTCTCCTCATTTTAGGACAATATTTACATAGCTATAATGAACAGGTTAAAAGGGTTGGGTTTTTGTCAAAGATTCGAAGGTTGGTGAAGAAGCATTTCAACGCCAAAATGCAATTTGATCTTCCGGAAGATGATTTTATGTTGCCCCTTTGATAACGACTGACAATTTCGGAACCTGGGTTACTGACATGTTAGTCTAATGTCCTCCGCGAAAATACAAACAGCAATGGGTATTATTTAGTATCAACTTTACCAAACATCTTATGTGCTTATAGTAGCGAGAGGGGGTGACAATTTTTAGGATTTTGTCTCCAGCTATTAAGATGATGTTAATGATTTATATAAACATGTTACATTATATTATTCAATACGTCATTTGGCAGCAATTACTGGTATCGTCAATTTGAGTACTGTTCTGTGTTTTGACTGAAAATAATTATACAAATTAAGATTGACTAATATTTGTAGAACTAAGTATTTTTTGTTTTATTTAGCTCCTTCTTCACCTGAGCATTTTTTGTAATTTCGTGTTTTGAAATTAAATGAAATTGACTAAATTCATTTTGAGATTCTTCACACCATTACACTTTAATTATTTCAATATCTGTAATTAAAAAGCACGTGACTGAGGTATGCGCTAGCTTCTATCATATTATGATTCCCATAGATCCCCTTATATTTGAGATTATTGAATTAGTTATAACAGTTAAATGGTGTTATCATCATTTTATTTCTAATTGAAAGGAATAATGATAATTATTTTTTGCTTTCAAGAAAGTCTCCTATATTTCATGTTTCCGTTGATAATAGCGCGCGGCTATGCAACGAAACATAGATAATTTAAACACAATGTTGCTAAATTTATAGAGAACAAAACAAGTGACAAATTATTGAAATTTGTATCAAAATGTATCAAACTACTTTCTATTCTATTCTATTCTATTCCTTTCTTTTCAATATATTTTGATAATAATAAAATTCAAAACAGAATACACAAAACTTGACATTATTTATTTAAATTGACCACCTTCTTGTCTTCTCTCTAATTGTGGTCGCGTCGACAACTATTCTATCTCCACAGTTGTCCTCCGCTAAACATATCTCTCACTTTCAATCACTCACCAGTTGATACATCTCTCATTTCAAAATCCCGTCAGCCACCACCAACCTGTGTAGCATAATCTTAACGTTTTAATATATATTAATAATACTACAAAACTTATCCTTTTCTCTCTCTTGGAGATATCTTTCAAGGCATTCGGCCCAGTTTGTTTGTATTGTTTTTTTGTACTATTTCCTTCGTATTGTAGTTGTTTCGTTCACATATTATTGTATTTATACTTTTCAGAATTTACCTGGCGTAAGTTTATTTTGGTTTACTCTCTCTCTCTTTATAATTTGAAAACGACAAATCTGTTTTTTTGTCTTATAAACTCACTTGAAAGATGTCGTTAAGATTCACAGTCACACTATATTCGTTAGCAGTTAAACCTCACACATGTTTGCCCATTATGTAAAACTTCAATTAAATCTATGCTTTTTATCGTAATATTGTTTCAACAAACTTACATTGATTAGTGTTTTTGACCTTTTTCACAGCAATATCATGACCGATATGCTGCTAACTGAGTGGGGATGTCACTTACGAATTGTTAGTTAAAGCGTTAGAACGAAAGTGTCTTGCAGGTTACCTCGAGTTTTATAATATTACTCTAGAATGTAGGCCCTAGCACGAGCTTATTAGCTACTATTTCTAAATTAAACATTCTTACATAGTTGTGTCTTCTTGTTTTTATTTCTTTCTTTTAAATCCCGCTGACTCATATTACTGATAGTACTGATATAGTTTACTTTTATGTAGCTGTGCCATTTTCTGTGTTTACAATTTTGCAAACAAATGTTTTACACTCCTGGCTCTGCATTTAATATTCAACTTGTGTATATTTACAAATACTATTTATTATTGATTGGGGTGTTTAAGCGACCATTATATCCCGGTCAAAAACTGTTTCTTAACATTTGATTTGATTATTAATAACCGTTTATTTTTATACTTAATCGTCATTTATTATGCAATAGTTTAATGCAAACTAACTAACACGCGCTACTTATAAGCCTATATTATTCATGACATTACTACCATTGCTGATACAGTTTAGTACATTTCCGTTACAATAACAATAATACAGGTATTCTGTGCCGTGCTACTTCTGCAGTAGTATATAAATGTATATCTTAAAACTGCATAAAATGATTCTGATATCAGGCCACAGGTTGTGCATTACTTTTACCCGGGCCTCTGCACCTCATTTCAGCCAACCTGAAGGGCATCTTTGTGAAGGAGATCGCCCCAGAAGGAGCGGTTGCACAGAACGGTCGCATTCGAGTCAATGACAAAATTATCAAGGCAAGATTGTTCTCAGTATTGTTTGTGTAGTTGTACAACTTTGAATCTAGTTTTAAATATCCAACAATGTGATGAGTTGTTTTATTCTACTGCAGTTAAATAGTATTTTGGAAACTTAAAATAAATTTTAAAATGTGTGTTTTACGGGCGTATTATTTATCTGTGCGAGGATTTTGTAGTTTAAATATTATGAAACAACATATCGATCTGTTTTTGATTATTATATTGATTGTTTGATCTATTAATACTTGTTCCTCTTTTAAAATATATTAGTTTAAAAAATATGTAAAGTTATTTAACATATTTGATTAAGGGCATACATAATGTTGACACTGTAAATGGTCTCTTAAATGATCTGTATAATATATAACATTTATTTATAGCTCAGAAATCAGTTTTAAAGTTGTAATAATTTTTCTGTCTGGAAGTAGTCATATTTATATAATATAGATAAACTTTAAATATAATATTTGCGATACATACTATTACTGAAGAATATTCGTATTCATGTTTATTTACAGTATTTATATTTCAACAATTTTCTAATTTTATACTCAGAACTGTTCATTGAAAACGAATCTAACTGATAACTATGTTGATGTAATATACTGCTATATTGATGAGTAATATCGTGCCTCGTTTCTCGTTGTTTTAGAGGTTCGTAGGATTAAGCATAATGAAAAATCAATAACTTTACATAATAATCGATAAATATTTGATACTAATTATCATTGCAATCGGATTTGTACCATTGTGATGTAAGTGCTTTTCTGGATTGGAGGATCTTATTTGCCGTTATGGTTACATGACAACCATGGTGACGATACAGAAGCAAAGTGGTGTGTTTCCACTCTTATCCTCTCCTCTTCTAGAGACAGACTCTTATTTTTTTCTTTCTAAAGGTGGATTCGTCCTCTCTGGAGGGTCTTGATAATCAACAAGCCGTGGAGATCTTGCGCAATACCGGAGATCGAGTCCACCTCAAACTGGCCAGATATCAGACTGGACCGATACACAAACAGCTCGTCGACTTCGGTAAGGATCTGCCTGTCTGTCTATCCGTCTGTTGGTCTGTCTGTCTATCCGTCTGTGGGTATGTCTGTCTATCCCTCTGTCTGTCTATCAATCTATGGGTATGTCTGTCTATCAATCTATGAGTATGTCAGTCTATCCATCTATGGGTATGTCAGTCTATCCATCTATGGGTATGTCAGTCTATCCCTCTGTCTGTCTATCAATCTATGGGTATGTCAGTCTATCCATCTATGGGTATGTCAGTCTATCCATCTATGGGTATGTCAGTCTATCCATCTATGGGTATGTCTGTCTATACGTCTGTGGGTATGTCTGTCTATCCGTCTGTGGGTATGTCTGTCTATCCCTCTGTCTGTCTGTCCGTCTGTTGGTCTGTCTGTCTATCCGTCTGTCTGTCTATCCATCTATGGGTATGTCAGTATATCTATCTATGATATGTCAGTCTATCCATCTATCGATTCAACTTTGCTTGATTGATATAACTTTTATTCAAAAAAATTAGTTAAAGTTTGATTTGTTCAAAGTTAATTTAATGTCAATATAAATAACGATTTCTGAAGTCCTTGGTTATTAATCAATTTAGAATCTTTTCCTTGACAAATCGTCATGTAATCTTATCTCTTTCATTAACGTTATATAATATTATACCACGGCCTTCCTATCTCTCCGTGTTAAAATTCATGCTGATAACCTTTGATATTTCAACAATTAATCAATT
>JAUZND010006480.1:0-10748 GCA_034780555.1 Coelogynopora nodosa
TGAATACCTTTAAAATGATGTATAACAACCTTGGTTGCTGTTACTGGTACCTCGGACCCCCATTGGCAGAAGGACTAATTGATATTAAACAGAAAATCCATTGCAATATGTAAATGATTAATGAATTCACGATATTTGAAAGATTTTATTAAACTTTAGTTGTTATACTTATTAATAGCATGTACCTATACAAAAACGAAATTTAAGTTTTCCAATAAATTTAGTATCTAAATATCATTTAATATATGATACATATTTGTCAATTTATGTAAACAAAATAAAAAATATTATAAATATTATATGATGTGTGTTAAAAATTTAATAAAATTTTATTAAAAATCTATTTGAAGTGATCTAAGTAACACTGTAATCATGTTTCTCACACATGATGACACATCTTATAAAATATTTATAATTTAAAGGATTAATTAACTATAAACATGTAACAATAAAAATGACAGGCCTCTACATCGAAATATTAAATATGTTCATCTAAGTTTAATTTGAAAGCGATCAAAAATAAATTCGACAACAGCGGCCGTTATCATTCAGTACTTTGAAATCCTAATATTTTATAGAATTGTTAAGCTGACGTGGTAAAATAAAAATATCTTTCTATATTTGAATATCATTCTATATTTAAATAAGATTCTATACTTAAATACATTTGTATATCTAACTATTCACCGGCGATCTAAATCCCTACTATAGTGTCCCGAATAACCGATCAGGCCTAAATAAGCGAACAGGGTGGATATTTAGGAAAAAATTAATAACCGATCAGGATTCCTAATAACCGATCATTTCATTTAATCGTTCAAGCTGCTGAGGGTCTTTGTATCATTTTTAATGCTTTCTTTTTTATTATTAAATATAGAATTGCTATATTTCTATCAGGGAGAGCAAAATCACTCTTGATGTATGTATGTAGGTATGTATAGGTGAGTCATACCAAGCTAACGCGAGGAAATATTAGTTGCATTGCTGATGTTCTCGCATTGCTCTGCAACTAGCGAGAACAGCTTTGCAAATTTAATAAGCGATCAGCTCCTAATAATGCCGATCAGGGCGGAATTTTAAGGGCAAATTTATAAGCGATCATGATCGGTTATTTGGGACACTACAGTAGATTCTGAAGCGTTTATTTTACTGAAATTAAAGTATCTACATACGTCATCAAACGACACGTTGTAATGCAAAGAAATTTGTGATTTCTGAGTTAAATAAGGAATTGATTAATCAACTTTTAAAAAATAAATGAAGAATCTCGGGCGGAGAATAAGTGATACTGATTATTCCAGCGGAGAATAAATGATATTGATTTTTTTACGCTATATATATATATAATATTGTTCTTTATATCGGATAAAATGTTCAGAATATACCGCCTATAGCCTACGGCTTGCAGATTTCTGAGCATTTATATCCTCCATAGAGCACAACAACGTAACATATTAAATATCTGTATGTATTGCATGTGACAGTATCTTGAATATAATTATATAATAAATTTCAGGGTTTATTTAAAACCATTATATTTTGATTTTCATTATACATTGAATTTCATGGTATATTGAATATCATTATATATTGAATATCAATATATATTCAATATAATTATTCAAATCATACTATCTAGTGGATTCCCCGTTTAAATGTGGTAAATTATTTCACTCGTGAAATAAATGGCAATTCAATCAATACAAAAATTTCAAAAATTGTCATAAAATAATGATTTAAATTTAAAATAAACCATGGATATATACTTATTGAAAATCTGGGTTAACGAATGATACTATACGATTGGTGTCTGTATTTTTGCAGAGCAAATATGGATTTGAATTTATAGGTGCTATTTGGGAATGGGATGGCCGAGTGGTTAAGACGCTGGTATGCGGATGCCAAGGCTGTTGCCTCGGAGCAGGTTCGAGCCCGGCCTTGGACTCTCCTGTTCCTGGCTAGCAGCTGTGCTAGTCGATAGTTAGCGACCCTTAAATTAATAATGGGTTCGTTTGGTATGGAAAAAATGTGAGAAAATGGTATGAAAAATGTGAGTGACCGTGGCTCTTTAAGAGTCATTGGTGAGGTGGGCGCGCTTCATAAACTACTGACTGCTCCAGAATCAGGGCCCTTGACCGACTTTGATATTGCTTGAATTGTCGTTAAATAAAGATTATTTTTATTATTTGTTGTTTATTCATATTCATATACAGTTACAATATCATTTATTAAATTAATTAAATTCATTTTTTATTTGTCTATCGTATTTATTAACCTCTCGATGTCGCAATTACAATGTTATTGTATATTTTACAAACAATTTTTTTAGCAATTACCTTTTGATGTCTTGTTTAACAAACATAATTGTACCTTTGATTGTACACTAATAGGAAACCTGTCTATTTAAATGAATTTTTATTTTGTTATTCTAACCCTTTTAATAGTTTTGAAGATTTATAACACACGTTTACATATTTTAATAGTTCAAACAGGTTGTTTGCACATTTTTATTTTGTTATTCTAATCTTTTCTAACAGGTTGTTTGCACAACGGTTTGCAAACTATGGCTAAATTTTAGTAATAGGCTACTTT
This sequence comes from Coelogynopora nodosa, assembly GCA_034780555.1. NCBI lineage: Eukaryota > Metazoa > Platyhelminthes > Proseriata > Coelogynoporidae > Coelogynopora > Coelogynopora nodosa. The sequence goes on from JAUZND010006480.1 coordinate 2,593, forward strand.
TAATACATTTTAACAAAATTTGTCAACCGATATAGTCTTTGCAATTCTAAGTGTTTGAAATTATATATAAATCTTTCATGCATTACAAAAAGTCAACAAATAATAGTCTGTCCCCCGCATATTCAGCCGTGAATCTGGAGCGTGGGCACTGCCGATGATCAGCTAATATTGGCGAAAGCCTAGCTGGGGATTCCTGTCTGGAGGGATTGTGTATAGGCGTAGCTGTTCTAAATTTAATTTTGTCACAATTAATAATCAGAGCAGTAACATTTAATGGGTTAAGTTTTTAATTATAATATATTACCCATTTCTATTTCTATGTGGATCATAATATGCCACGTGGATATATTTAATAATATTCATGTAATCCTTTGAGTTTTAATAAATAATATGTAGTAAAAGAATTAATAGATTAAAGATAATTTTAAAATGTTTTCTGAACTTACCGCATTTGTAATATTAAACTTTGATTATGCCGCCGTTGATTTCAAAAAATTAAAATTTGGAAATCTGTGGCAGTTGAATTGAACTGTTTTTTATTATTGGATGTATGTAAGGAAACACATATACTTACTAGCCACAGAAGAAATAGTATATTAAGTTTTTCTTTTCTTTTCTTTTACTCATTTAATTTTATTCAGAATTCATAACAAAATTTAAAAAATAGTTATACATCAACAGATATACGTATCTATAAAAGGCATATCTTTTCTCAATAAAAAAAAATTGGAAATAAATCTATTAATTAGATATAAATAATAATCTAATGAAATGTAATTAAAATAATTTTTTTTAAAGAAAATGAAAATTATTACATAAAATTGCAAACATTATACAGAAAACAGAGAGATAGGTGTGGTGTATGTACGCCTCAATTAACGCCTGTTTAAATGAGCATAATTTTATTATATTATATGTCTATTATTAGAGAGATAAATCAATGTTTATCTCAAAGTTTGAGCTCGCAGCTAGACGCCTAGCAACCCGCCGCCCACCTCTCTCTTATTGCCAACCAGTCGAGACCCCAGATGTCAAGGTGGTTATAGGTCGTCTTTCGCGACACTTAGTATCTAAAGTTGCCCTGAAGAGGCAAACCCGTCGGTTAATGGTGACTTCAGAGGTTTTGGTTCCTGGTACTGAGGTGTGAAAAGACACAAGATACTATATCACTCTATCCCTTTATCTCAAGAAAAAACCTTACGATGATTGAAACAAATCCTCAAACGATATGGAATCCAATCGTGGGCCGCCTCCTAAAGCTAGAAGCTTGCCAAAAAGTAGCGACCAGGGAAGTACGAAACAATGCCTCGAATATACCTTATTTCAATGACGTGGTCATATCAAAGCCACTGATAATACACTATAAGAGGAAATCAGGCAGCTGATGGCCAAGAGACAAAAAGTGATGCACGGCAGCTTTGATATAAATTTACAACATAACTTTTGGGACGTATGGACAATAACAACCTCCCCCTATTGATAAGGGAATTGAATGTTGTCGAAGATTGATATTTCAGCGATCTCAGAACTACAATATTCAAGAAAGGCTCACTACTCCGAGTGATAATCACAGGAATGAATATCTAATATCAGTCCATCTACAGGTAAACACGTAATTTTCATTTTAATTAAAAAGCTTGAATAGAGTTTGAATGAATAATACATATATACCGGTTAAATATAAATAAAAATTCCATGTATTCGACCCGCATAGAATCTGGGATTTAGAAATTAAATTCCGTATGTTTCTCTAAAAAGCGGCACCACCTAAAAATGTTTGAAAAATAACTGCCTCTGCGTGCCCATTACAGAAAATATGACAGCTAATATATTTAATATGAAAATTAAATTTAGCTTGCAATACAATTTTTTTAAATATTTTAGAAAATATTTTTATATATATATATGCCCCCAATTGTTATGAAAGTTCTAACAACATTCTTCTGAATTATTGTACTGCACAACATGTTGAAAAATGAGATACAATAGATAAAAGGTTCAATTGCCACCGCCTTAATAGCTCATAATAATAATTAATCATGCTTCTTAGATATTTTATATTATCATGTTTGTATTCTTTCAGATGCAGGAGGGGGCGGTAGTGGGAGGTGGTAGCGCTCCTTGGTTAACCTGGACGATGGCGGTAATCTTAACAAGCTTCTGACATACCTGAAATAGGCTCCTCTATGTGTTAAGATATAAACGAATGGAGTCTGAACATTTGCCAACCTGACACTTGTTCATTGGACATTTATCAACTTAACAGTTATTATATACTGACTCATATTATATAAGGAAATCAAAATTGAATGTTATAAATTTAGTGGTGATAAAAATAGTGTGTCCTTTAAAAATGCACGATAAAACAGAAAGTTTATTTTTCTATATTTTTATAAAACAAATATATAATTAAAGGTTTGAATTGGCGGATCGGATCATTTTTAATGTCGGCTTCTTAGTTTATTTAATTTAAAATGTTTCTCATCATTATTGTTGTTAAATTTTCAAATCTTTTTGTTATATTTATTTTATATTGTAACTAGTATATTATTATTATATTATGCATATTATATCATAAATATACAACATTTATTATGAGAATACTAGGTGTAGTACATAAAATGTACATACATATATAAAACTACAAAAAATAATAATTTTCAATAAACGTTATAATATTGTATTTTGATAACTGTATATTAAAAAGATAGTATTCAATATATACTTATAATTTCTAAAATGAGGGGGAGCAAATCTGCGGTGAGAATTAATTCGGACACCGGTATACATAACTCTATACTACCAACAATATATATAGCTAGGCTGCCGTTTACGCTTATGCCATAAGTTCTTCATTTATCAATATAACGACGAAGGGGGAAGGGGCAAATAATACACTGTATATTATCATGAAATATCAAATGTTGTGATAAGTTAAATATATTTTACGTTTAATAACATTAAAATTGTTGATCAACTCATGACATCATTGCATTCTATAACAGCTGAATTAAATAAAAGAAAATCACATATAAATCGTTCTTATTGAATACTACGTATTTGGAGATTGCAACAAAATACTTTCAAATCATTGACTTTTATTTTCTAGATTAGACTTAGCAAATTGGGTTATTTCTATTTTATTCAGATTTGCTCAATTATTGAGATTCAAATTAATTCGGTAAATTCAACCCAACCTAAATTTATTTATATATCGCATACTGTAGGATAACGCTTACGTTTTTTAATTTTATTCAGTCTTTGGTTTTCTTGAGATTCTAAAATCATCCGCCCAACCCCTCACTCCTTCATTCTTGGTATTCCTATTTAGAGTTAATATAACATTTAAAATATGTTTGCATAGACAAGGCCAATAGCCAACTCTCTATTCAAAAAAATTATATCTGTTCTGCCAAATTTATAACTATTTGTTCAATTGATTTTTGTATATATATACAAATTGTCATAAGTATATTTATGGGTGGGCAAAAGTCACGCAACACAAAAATTTAAATAAGATGATAACAAAATTTTTAATAAAATTATAACAAAAGTCAGGCTTACCCAACAATAGACTGGCTTTCATATTTAATTGTACAAACGTTCATCATATTAAATGTTCGAACTGCATACCATCAGCAACAATACAATGGCGGAGACGCATTCGCCAACTTTGAATTACATTCTGTAGACATGTAGGTGTGATCTGCTTGCATTGACTAATTATTCGTTGTTTCAGCTCTTCAATTGTTCGTGACCGAGTATGGTACACAGTCGACTTTACATGACCCCAAAGAAAGTAATCAAGGAAAGTAAAATCGGGTGATCTTGCTGGTCATAGCACAGGTTCAAGTCTTCCAATCAAGCGATTGTGTAATTCCTTATCCAAATACTGTCTAACGATCCTGGAAAAATGTGGAGGTGCCCCATCTTGCATAAACCATACATTATTCTGATTCTGCATTAATCGTATTGAAGGAAATAATAGACTCGTTCAGCAAGAACAAGTATGATTGACCTGTTGCAGTGTCTTGAAAGAAAAATGGTCCAATTAGTCTATTGTATCTCTAATATTTAACATCACACAAGGATACGAGGATCATGCTGAACATTTCCATCACTGAACAAATTAGTATTTTTACTGGCGTAGTAGCAAGAATTATGTCAGTTGACTGAGCCATTAACACGAAAGATAGCTCCATCTCCAAAAGCGATATGATTGATATTCCAAGAACCATCCTCAATCCTTTCAATTGCATCAGGGCAAAAATTTAGACGTATAGCGCCATCTTCATCATCTAAACCTAGTATTAGTTGACATTTGTAGGGATGGTAATGATTGAGATTTCAAATTCTGCCAACCGATCTAGGACTGATACCAACTTCTGTTGCATATTTTCCTCGTGACTTTATAGGGCTTCGCTCAAAAACAACCAATGTCATCGTGCTATTCTCTTCATCTGTGGCTGTTCTGGGTCTACGAGATCGTTTGCATCCTTCACGCTACCTGTTTCCTTAAACTTTTTTCAACAAACGAAACACAGTGGTGTGATTCAGTTCCACATCTGGATGTCTAGTTTTAAAATAGCATAAGCTTCTCTACAGCTAACATAAATCTTCACTTACAATAAGGACTAGCTCAATTCTATGTTCTTTTGAAAGAGGCATTTTGTTGAAATAAAAAGATCAGAATACACTGGTTGAGAAAAAGTTTAGTAATTTGTGGAATTTATTCGATTACTATTTATAGAAATATGAACTATTTATAGAAACATGAAATATTTTTAGAAACATGAACTATTTATAGAAACATGAACGATTTATAGAAACATGAACGATTTATAGAAACATGAACTATATATAAAAAAACAATACATCGATAGAAACAAGCTACACCTATATTTAGTAGAATCAAAGAAGCATACAGGTATAAAACAACTAATAAAAAAATTGTCGTGTTGCGTGACTTTTGCCCAACACTGTATATATTTAAAATGCAATTTTTTGTAAGAATTTTAATAAAAATGCTTTTTTATTTATTTTAAGAGCCATAATATAAAATGTATCGCATGTGTATTTCTATCTGTGTTTAGTGAATCCAGTTATTGCTTTTATCCTATGTCTAATAAAACAGAATATAGAAATTTCAGAAAAACACACGAGGAATAAGCACATTGAATGCAAGCTGCTACCCGATAATTATCTTCATTAAAAAACATGTCGCTGTTGAGTTATGAACAACCCGTCGATTTATCTTTCTTTAAAAAGTTATAAGTTCAACGCAACGGGGTCTAACCAACCGTCTTGAATTATCAATTAGAGTGAATCAATGAAAAGGAATCAATTTACTTCTGCCATATTACCACAAACATGAACTCTTCCCCTTGATGAATTGATTTCTCTTCAGAAAAATATAATTATACATCTCTGAGACTTTTATTTGTATCATATGATTACGACGTAATGTCGAAACTTTATAAATATATATTTTGGAGTATTTTTCATCGTTTTATACATTTTATTTTACTAAAATTTATATTTATTTGGTTATATTCTAAAATATCTATTTTGAACTATTTCTTAAAGCACTTTAATTTTCAACATGTTTCATTTATTTATTATTAGGAATAGTTCAAGATAATAACCTATTAAATCGTTAAATTGATAACATTGTACTCCCCTCCCCAAAAACTACCACAAGTAAAAAAAATTAACATAGCGACAAAAAAATAGTTGAACATTTTTTAAAAGAATAAAATTGTAATTTATATAAAAGTAACAAATTAAACAAACAGAAATGAAATCCAGAATAATAATACAAACGATAGCTTTATCATAAATTCATAACGTATATTTGTTGAAATATTTAATATATTTAAATCAAAATACACCTCATCCAAAAATGACAAGTGAAACTGTGCATTGAAAAATCACAAAACTAGGAACAGACCAGATCAAACAATTTAACGTGTCATAGTTCAAACTTATAAACCGAAGTATATATTTTTATTTTACCTTTCTACTACAAATTATCGAGATTAATGTTAACAAAAAATTAGTTTGGGAAAAATAAAATAAACATTACGACTTTCATAACTATATTCTCTTAAATAAGTATAGAAAAAGTAACAGAAAATATATTATATAAATGTTATCAAAAGATGTACAACAATAGTAACATTATTGTTTTAAATAATAAAATGAGAGTACACTGGTACCCATAGAAGATATACAAACAAAACGACCGTAAATATAACAAAGTAGGTGAAATATGAGTGAACTAATAATATGTAACTAATTTTTAGAGATTGGATGGTAACGTAGTAAAATATATCAAAAATACAATCTGAGTATAAGAATTGTAGAATATACAAATTATATGTAATAGAATATAGGTGTAGTGATTAGTGATTAGTGATCAAAGGTTAATGGAATTATAAATTTGTCACAATTACATTATAGTTAGCGCTAAATAACAGTAAATATAACTTTGTGATTATGCTCAATGAACGTAATTTGACAAGGCTTGACAGAAAATATATAAAATAAAACTTGGAGGCAGTTTAAATTTAGCAAATTCGGGGAAAGTCGTCAACCTTATCAAGGATTAGTTTACAATAATTAGACAATATATTTTTGTGTACTGCTTCATTTCCAAATGTATATATATATTATATTATATATATACAATGTATGTTATATCTATTCATTCTATTTCATGGTATATTGTTATAAACGAACGATTTGGCTTCGTTTAATGATGTTTATATCATTTTGAAAAATGGAAATTCTAACATAGTTGCCGACAAAACGGTAAAGTGGCGCTAAATATCAAGCTTTTAATATAATGAAAAAGAATTTAACTTTTTTATGTTTAAATACTCATAGATTGATCTGCAGTTAAAAGTTCTTACCAAGCGATGATTTCTAGTAAACCTACTGTTACCTTTGCCTCCGTTTGAATTAATTTATACATCAGAAAAAATACCAACTAAATTAATATCAAGGCAACTGCTACTTGTGAATCAACCAACATTATATAACTATAACATAATGAGATACCTCATTAAAGAAGTAAAAAGTTAAAACTGATGGCCGCCATTTTAACAAAAGCGACCTGAATGGTGGTATAAAAGATCTCAGATGCCCACTAAACGCGACGCGAATAATAACATTTTAGGTAATTAAGTTTCTACATAATTTACAGCCTATTCGCATTGAAATATATATTTTAGTCGCGCGGCGTCGAAGGAAAAGTTTAATCATTTCAACTTCAGTTTCGTTGCGTCGCGCTCAGTGTAAATATAGAGGCGCATTGCAATGTATTTGTTCAACTTTTTGCGGCATGTCGCTATCCACCCATACCCATCAAAATACACAAATGATAGTTTTTAAGAACTAACAACAGTTTTTATTTTAACGAGGCGAGGGTGGGTGATAAATTTTAATAATCAGGAAGTCTAACTTAGAAATAATGGGTCTTATCTATACGCGCTGTATTCAAGTTATTCACTCTATGCATAATGTCTTTGCATAATATGGATTTTGTGTGGTTTCTTTTGGTTCATTGTGATCAATATTAGTATTTTATTATTACAACCCCAGACCTGTGCGTAGGTAATTGCTTCTTTTGATTTTCTTCCATATAGTTCACTGTTGTACAGTGAATTGTGTATTAAGGTAACAATGCTAACATTATAAAAATGTTGGTAACATTCTCTCATTACCCAGGTCAACCAAAATTGTAAATGTATAACAATTCATATGAAGGTTTTATTGTAGAAAATAGAATTTGTTAAGTAATGACGTAAACTTTTAAATTTATAATGTGGTTATTATTATAAAAAATATTGTTGAAATTTTCCTATTCACAGTTTCTCGAACAGATTAATAAATCAAGTTGTTATAGAAACAATAGATTGGGCCTACTCAGAAACAATAGGGCCTACTTAGCAACAATAGGGCCTACTTAGCAACAATAGGGCCTACTCAGCAACAATAGGGCTTACTTAGCAACATCAATAGGGCTTACTTAGCAACAATAGGGCCTACTTAGCAACAATAGGCCTACTTAGAAACAATACGGGCCTACTTAGTAACAATAGGCCTACTTAGCAACAATAGGGCCTACTTAGCAACAATAGGGCCTATTTAGC
>JAUZND010006481.1:0-10748 GCA_034780555.1 Coelogynopora nodosa
CGCCCCACACCCCCCCCCCCCCCTCCACGTAGCAAACCCTACAAAGTATGTCCACGTACGAAGGGTTAAGTAGATATACAAATCCTGAAAATGATTATTTTGATATAATATCTGTATTTTATATTGTATTTATTCTTATTAAAAAAAATCTTACTTTTAACATGACCCACAATTGTACTTGGAAATATTAATCACCGTTGAGATCATTGACCTGTCCCGGTAATATAATCAACATATTTTTTTAATGAATTTAAACAAAAATCTATCTATGTTGGACCAGTATTCACTTTAATAGTCAAACTAATTATAAATAATCGGCTTAAAACCACCAGGGTAGTTTTACTGTAAGCATTAGTGATAATATGGATATCAAAACATTTATTAACGGTTATATTAAATCTTTAATAAAATAACATCCAATATTAATAAAAGTTAATACAATCAGATAAATTAATTATCAAAATAACAAATACGATTGACCATATCATTTGTAATTTATTGACCCCATCATGGCATTTCACATTTCTATATAGATACAATAATCGTTATAATTTAAAAAAAAGTAAATATATTGTTGATAAAGTAGTGGTCTTCTATATAAGAGATAAGTAATGGTGCGCATCATCTCAAGAACATGTTCAAGCATATTTGATTACACTTTTTATAACTTCAAGCCTTCTGTAGTATTTATATAGTAAAATTTAAATATATAATTAAATATTACCTATTTTTTAATAGATATACACACATATTAAAGGCACAGAAAATAGATTTTTTAAACACAAATACGTTATATATATTTACTCAAACATAATTTAGTTAGCATTCCATAATTAACAAAAAAAAAGATAGATAATGGGAGCTGAGAGTTGTAGTTAATTATATAATTTGAACATTACATTTACCAACATGATCAAGAAATAAATATAATATAGTAATTTTTTACATACACACAAATAAATAAAGGATGGCAGTGATGGTATATGTACATTGGAAAACGTCATAAATGGTGTTTACAAAATAACTAATAAGTGAACTTGTTTGATTTTGTAGAAATGTCTGACGAATTATGTATATTAAAAAAGAAAAACGAGTGAATACCTTAAAAAGATGGGTAGGGAAACCTTCGCTCATTAGGTGAGAATTTTAACATAAACATGAACATAAAACGGTTTGTTCCATTAAACCGGTCAAGAAATTAGAAATGTTTAGTAAATATAGTTAATTTAAAAATTGCTCCATTATTAACATGTTATTCACATTTTTTAATTAAATTTATGAGACTGATACAACAAGGTTAGTAGAATTAGAAAGTACTTAAATCATCTCTCCCAGGAAGCAGGACTTTTAAGACACTCCGGTTTATATTAAAACTATGAATGAAAAACAAACACTGCTTATAATCTTACCAATAAAAATGAGGAAATAACAGAGAAATAGGAGCTTTGTAGATGGTCCGATAAGATAAAGGACAAGCGCATTCGTAACGCAAATAATTAGTATTTATGATAAACAACTTTTTCTTGTAATGTCAAGTTGAAATTATAAATCAGAATATACATTATCCATTCCATATAGTTTCAACAGACAATAATATTAGATACATGTTTAATAAGCAGTATCATACATTACTAGTGGTAGCTAGTGTAACAATATAGTAACTATCATGATATACTATATAAATAAGAATTCTTATTAATAAAATGACAGTAATATTATAATTTACAAGATTATTATTGTGTAATAATGAATATTTTGATGACCAGTTATCTAAGGGGAATACTTGAAAGATATACCAACATACTGAGTGACAATAACATGAATACCAGTACTATGTACAAAAAAATTGGTCAGAGACATGTCAAACAAAGTAGCAAAAGGCATCTCTTAAATGAACCAATACGTTAATAATTACAGATAATACATAGACAATAAGCAGAGACCGAAATGGTTGCATTATCACATCATCCAATCAAGGTCATTGTGATTCTTAACTATAATAATAAATCCATCAGTAAAATAATAGCCGATAAAGAATAACTCATACCAAGATCAGACGGAGAAGCTGAGCAAAAACAAATATTTATAGACTATTTACACTGCGTTCGAAAAACACGGTTACACACACATTATTATTGTTTGTTCACTACATGTACATCTTATATATAAGATAATTAGCAGTTAACATGCGAGACTTTCTCTCAGGACGTTTATGAGTTGAATACGCATGCTACAAAAGAACTGGTTTAAATTAGAACAAAAATGGCAGCGACCTTAATTACTACTTAAATGAAGATTAAATGAAACAGCTTACCTACATTTTTTTTATTTTACTTAACTGGAAATAGGCAACCATAAGATAAAAAAGAGTATATAATATTTACAAAAAGGTGATGATAATATTATATAATAAATATAATGTATAAAATAGTTAAATTCCTGCAGAGAGTACATGATAATAGCCATGGTAATCTGTACTAGAGATAATAAAGGCACTTATATACAGATATATACAGAGACAAGAAGGGATAGCAAGCTTAACTGAGCGATATCAAATAATAAAGAATAACAAAATCAGACTAGAAATCCTGGACGTCTGCAATTTTCTACATTCAGGTGTGACGTGTGGCTCTATTATAATGTTAACAATGGTATTCATTGGATATACCTCACATGCAATGCATAATAGAAATTTAACATAGATCATACATTAATTGAGAAAAATAAAAACGCTTTAAAATACCGGCTGGTCCAACAGTAATACAAATTTTTCAATTTTCAGGAATAATTTGAAAAAACAACCAAAAACTTTCTAGCCAATATTATATTAAAACGTTTGTGAACTTAAAATGACTTAATAACATGACTAATTAACACGAGCTACATAAAAACATACTTAAAGTTAGAGTTTCTTCATGGAATGTCAACTTTATATTAGAAAAAAAAATTCTTAAAAATTGAAGGACACTATATTTACCATCTTTAGAACTTCTCTATCAATCTTATAATGAATTAATATTGGTGAGGTTCTGTGATATATCAGTAGAAATATTCCTGGCCACTTCAAATTCATATTTCCATTTTTTAAAATTATAGTTCAAATTTAATGAAATAGCAATTGTTATACTTGAAAGCAATACTTGAAAGCAATGCGAAACCAGAATTTAAAAATGTCAAATTTTGCATTACATTCGGACTGACAACCACCACACCCCATATATGATAGAACTAGAACTAGACAACCAGGGATGACGCCGCTTGTGTCGGTACAGCGTCAGCCAGTTGAGTGAGTGACTCAACAACAGTGAGGTCAGCAAGGGTGTTGGCTGTGCGGGTTGGCCGAGGAGGCCTGAGATGTCCCATTGTTGTCGACGGCGGCAAACATCTGTCCCGGCACTTTGCTGGGGTCCGTGAGGATGGAGGAAGTGGTGCTCAATTGACGCAGGGCGGTCATACCCACTGGTGAGTTGGGGGAAGGCAGTATAATATGGCATCTTATAGTCATGACAAATTATTGGGGTTTATTCATTAACATTAGCGTTATCCTATCTGCAGGGATTTCATAGTATTAATTATTAAAATATGATTTTGCGTATATTTTACATAATATTAGTACTATTATCAATTTTTTTTTTATTAATTAGGAAAAGTAAGTATTTTGATAACACTACAAACCAATAAACGCATAAATATAACGAATGTACAATGGCATTAATAAGACGCACGAATAAACTGAAATAAAATTAAAAAGTTATTTTCGGAATGCTTTATTGGAATGTTGAGATATGGAAAAATGTCTATTTCCATAGCAAATTATTGATATAGAATGTTCCGAAAAGCGATGAATATATATATATTATATAATAAATAGAATACATAATAAATGGAAACATAATATTATATATACAATAAAAAGAACATTAATACAATTATTTTAATTACATAATATTTCAATTATGGTAGAAGATTAACAATAAAATTTAATGATAATAATCAGTATTTACATTCAATAAAAACGCAGTGTAGCGACAAATTTCCTCCTTATTTAAATAATGGGCAAGAAACAGAGAAACACCCCCACACGAACACTTACAAGGCCTGAGTTGAGGCAGGGAACAGTGCTGATCCAACCAACCGGACACACTTGTGGCCAAACTTTCCACTGAGTTTGTGGACACAGTAGTGTTGTAGGACTCAAAGAGATCACTCACGATGAGACTGAACTGGACTCAGCAGCAGTGGTTCACATCAAGAGTTAAGGGATCAACGCGTTCCGGTTAATTTGAGCCAATCTCTGATTAGCTAAACTCCCATTTATAGAACTTTTTGAGAACACCTTCGGCAACTTCGTGAAATTGTCACAAATTTTCGACGAATTGTACGTCAATATATAAATTCGTAATTTCATATTATCTCATACATAAAAGCAGACGTATTTAAATTGCGAGAAATGTAATAACGTATTACTGACTTTATTACATTGTCTTTATGTCAGATTATAATAAATTAATGCACCGACTTTGATGATTTAATAGTTTTAATTATTCAAATCGATTTAAGGAGCTTGGAATGTAAAACTTTGCTGATAAACGTAGAAGTATCAATTATTATCATTATTAATGACCAAGAAAACCAAAACGTATTACACAAAAATATAACAAATTTTTCCAAAGTTTACAGAAATTTAATAATTTGTGCACGATTAGTTAATTTAATTATAATCTGTCCCGCACATAGGTTTATGTCTTATACTGTGCCAGAATTTTCAAATCAAAATATTGTTATTTACCGATTTTTTAAAACATATTTATAAAATATCTTATACCGTTTTTTAAAATAACAAGGTGTCTATTCTTAATATATGTGTATACGAAAGCTTAGGGTTCTTTAAACTGGAAATACATAGACATAAAACATGCGCTTTCGACCAATTGATATCTGCTTAAAAGTACTGATATAATTAGTAGCGGTGTGAACAAATCCTAGCCGAATAAATGAACATTGAAACCTTTGACCCATAAAATATCTAGTGAGTACCAAGTCCAACCAATATTGCAAATAAATGGGCTTGTAATACGATATACAATGTAATACGTGAATACAATGCAATACGTGAATAATATAATATTTAGACTATAGCAAATGTTAAGGGCAAGCGTCATTTACACGGAAGAAAAATAGATTTCATTCAGAATTCAGGTTTAGAAGCAATCTGCAGTCTGCTTTTCCACACAGGCAATAAACGAAAGTTCAATCGCTTTCCAACTAAACAGTCATATCAGCACTTATTAGTTCCATAAATGTTGTTAGAAAACAAAGTTGTGCAAATAATATATTTTAAGAAAATAATTATCACTAACAATTTTTTTGTGAAATGCTGAAATATGATCAATAAAATGTCTCAATTTCGGTAATAGCTAATTTAATGAAGAGTAGTTTGTAACAATGTCCACGTAGAAGAGTATATACAACGTATATTAAAATATACATAACTCTCAATCTTATGTAATAGTTTGAAACCAACATTGGTGAATTGAGTATTATTTTTATTTTAATGGCCAAGAAGCAATTATAAGAAAAAACAACCAGAATTCATATTAATTTTGTAATGCGTTATTTTAAATTATGAAACAAATATTTGTTAGCAATAAATAAGTTAATATGTTATATATATATTTGTTAGCAATCCATGGAGCAAAACATAATAGTTATGCACAGTATATTTATTTGAGAACACTCATATAGTTTTAATTACAGTATTTTTTAAAACCTCCCTTAACTTATGACTTTTTAAGATCCATAATAGCAGTTGAGACAATTTAATATAATTTTGTAATACACTGTAATAAGTAAAACAAAAATTAGCTGTTGCTTTTTAAGCTCAACAAAAGAACCTTTGCTGTTTAATATAATGCCTTTCAATTTTTGGATGTAGTGTAACTCAAATCATTATTCAGTAGTCAGAATAACTCATTATACTATTCAATGTGCAAACATAGGAGTAAATATATTATTATCATTATATAACGAATGCATAAATAGGTACATATTAGCTTAGTAGGCCTACAACTGGTAAGTAACTATGTGAAAATCAATTCATTTTCGCTCTTATGACTATATCTGTTTAGTAATTGCATTATAATATAATATTTGCAATTAATTGTAATTAATTAAACTTGTAATTAGTAATTAAAATTGCGTTAGATTCGTCCTTGCAATTGAAATGAAAATACATGATGCTATAACTTAACATATACAAAATAATTATATCTATTAACACAGTAGTTAAAGACTAATGTGTTGATTTGGATATAAATAATACACTCATAATTTGAATTACAGTACGTCTTTGTATTCGCCTACTTTTAACCGCGACGGATTATATAGGTACAGAAGTATTGCTTCTATAGTTTCTACAAATCACAGCAGTGTCTAAATCGACCAGGTTTGTGGTGGTATAGAAGAAATATACGCGCACAAGAATGAGAGAGAGAGAGAGGTTAAAAGAGGACAGGAATGCATACCTACATAGTGTACTCTAGTGCCGAATCTAAACACATCACTTGTAATGGGTTATATGGCATTGCTGTACAGTGAACAAAAACCTTTTAATAATGTAAATATATTTATAGAGGTCATCTTCAAGTTTTCTGAAACATCAGATATTATACTGATATTATATACAGATATTATACCTCGTACTGCAGTGATAACTAGAGCTACGCAATATATTAGTTATCCAGATTAGTATTAATGATACATCACTCACAGGTACCATTTATTACCTTATATCTACAGAGAACCTTGATCTAATTGTAGATGCATCACTTAAATTAGACAGCTAAATTAAGAGCCTCTGTAACGACTAGTCACAATTCATTGGGTTCTTTTCATAACTATACTAGTTTGATCCACTCTTTCCTGTCCAATTATTATTTGAGACTATAATAGAGTTTTTTTTGTTGAACAATAAATGCTGAATTAAATAACTTACCTGCTGGTAAGCTAATGTTAATAAAGTATTCTATTAGTCAGTTTATGATAACAATACACAGATACTGCCTAACCTTAAATATAATACAATTCAAGATAAATTTCAGTCAAAATTTCTTAAAAATAATCCAGAGAGGTTTTTGTTGAAAAATAACTGTATTGCATGTACCAAACTGATGAGGGGAAGAAAGTATTAATTCCAAATATCAGATAAATGGAATCGGTCAAGACAGTGATGACAAAAGGATACAATGTAGAATTTCCAGTTTTGATGCGTTGAAGCGCGCACGTAAGCATCGAACCACTCCCGACCTTGATTAGCGCGCTGACAACTCACAGCCACCCCTGTTGCAGGTAGTTGAGAACAACATGAGCTGGAGAGAAGGAAACACTGGTTAGGAAATGACTACCTCGAACCATTTTCGCGTTTGGGATTGAACAAAGAAGAAATATTGAGGGATGATAAAAAGAGAACGAAAGAGAACCAAAGAAAATAGATTATCACAGACAGAAAAGAAATATTAAGATGGTGGAAATGAGGACGATGAGGGAAGAAGAGGCAGAGGAGAGAAAATGGAGGAGGGACAAGAAGCAGACATAAGAAAAAAAATAGAAAAAGAGGGAAACGACGATAGAAATAGATATAAAAGACAATACAGAAAAGTGTGAGAAAAAACAGTAGAGTTGATAGAAATAACAGAAATCACATGGATAACATAAGAAAGCGATACATAGTTGCATACATGGAAAAATAATTTATAATGTTGTATGTCCTTTATACAAATTTACATATAACTACTTTAACAGGAATATATTAGAAACACGTAATATAAAGAAATTGTTTACGGAAAGAAATTAATAAAAAGAAACATTTTAGAAAATTATGTTCAGATGAAGGCCCGATAACATAGCATGATAAGATTGGAAAGCAAAGAAGATATGATTTAAGGTATTTTTCAGTGAGAAAAGTAGGTCAGCGGGATGTTACGGTATTATTAAACTTAATAAAAAGCATAAATATTATTGTACACTGTATTTATACTTTTATTATATATGTTTGAAATTAATTAAATACGAGAAACTACGCAACACATGTGTCCAAGTCAAGATGATTAAAATGAGATACGTAAATCTTAGCCACAGGGATTTATTTTAAGGCTTAAGTACATTAACATAGGAGTATTTCTACACATCTTCCGAGATGGTGCAAGTTTTAAATGCACGTTATTTAAGCGCATGAAGTTGTTATAACGGTAATAGCATATTAATAAACAGAAATATACCCTAAATCTTTCGAGATAATTTACTAATATTATACTAATAATTTTCATTATAATAAATATAATTATGAATTGATTTTGATATATATATAATAAATTAACCACATTTGACCTAAATTTTAATTCTTAAATCCACCATGAGTAGTGTACATATACCTATAATCAATATTAGAATAAATGTAGTATTTGTAACACTTTACAATTGGCTAGCTTGTGTATTATTCTTTTTCTATTAATAATAATCGACACATACAGAGCATTTAAAGTATACAACTTGATCAGCTGCTACCGACACAATTTAATTTTAACAATAGGATATTATTAGAACAAGATTGTCGGATGCATAGATTCAGTAAATATTATAATATAGTCGCAAAATAAACGCTACCGTGCGATATATTCACCCACGGACAGATTCCTTCTTAACAGTGAATTTTGACAAAGCATTAAGAAATTCTTTTACTTTTTCCTAATTATTATAATTGAATCTGTATAATATGCTATTATATTATAATTTAACACAAATAAGTATTTACATATTACTGATCTCAGTTAAATATTTATTTTATTTTAATGAATTTGAAATGTATTATTGATTAAATTATAAACTGTGTCATTATTGTTTTTGTAAAATTTCTTGATAACTATGTCTACAGTATACACTATAAATAATATATAATTAAACATTCATTGATTATAAATACAACTGTAATCGTAAATTATCACAAAATCCTGAATATGTCAATAATGCACAATTTAATTTTTTTCTTCAAAACTATTAAATATATTATAATTATGGTCAAAATACCTTCATTACTAAGTATAATAATGTCATAGTTTTGAGGTTTAAAAAATAAATTACTAAATTAGAATCAGAAATACGGCTCTCTCGTTATCATTCTAATATACAATGACAATTATGACACACAATGCAAGCTCCCTGTTTTGTTCAAACATTTTTGTGCCTATGTAGCAATATGGCGAAAAGTTTATCTGTGTGAATCACAGCTATTGTCAATAATTAGCTACATAGGCGCGTAGCTTCTCCTATTCTATAGTATGGGCGTTAAGTTATCAAAGGAAGCTGAGCTAGGATTTCGACACAGTACACCCACTCTTCAAGTTGAACAACAATCATAAATTATAAAACTATTGGATATCATTATAAGGATTATTCACATTTTCTAAGCTATAGGCAGGAGCGGACACCATCCTTTCAGTTTTGATAAATATAAATGTGTACTTTCATTGGCAACAATATGGATATATAATGTACCTGTACTGCACAGTATTGAAGTTCTCTTTTTATTATTAATATACCGATTATAGTTAACGATGAAATAAGAATATGTTGCAGTATTGAAATATATACCGAAGTATTATGTATAGACTACCAGTCCCGTTCCTGGAATCCACCGTCATGATTCAATAATATAGTGTATTCGTTTCAATATGCAACGGTTAATTAAGTTATTTAAGAATCCGAGTAAAAAGTAGGGATCCATAGAATATATGCTAGAAAAAGCTGTGTTAACGGATAAGAGGATGTTACTCCGAAATAAATCAACAACAAACCTATACCCTACAACATAGATAAAAGTCAACCAGACGCAAGGCGCAGTATAATTCGATAATCATACTTAACAAAAGTCTAACAGCAGTTCAATTAGTGCTACATGACAGGCATACTACCATACCGCACGTATACAAGAGCGAATGCGAGCGCGGCGTCTGTAGTATGTAACGCATGGTGGGTTAATGTGCACTTCATCACTATGGTAACCGCAGATAGGCGTGGTTAGTGGAGGTGTGGCATGTAGTTGTGTCAATGTAGCGCTCAACTCAACGCAGTTGAATCAAACACACATATTGACACACAACGCAATAAAATGCGGGTCGAGTAAATTCTAGATAAGGATCCACTTTTTCTATACAGGTGACTTTTAATTGGAGAAACTTTCAGATAACTATTTTGTACACACGTAATTATAATATAAATTATGTAATACAAATATGTCAAATGAAGTTAGTAGTATTTAAGTAAAAAAAGTGTTATTTTTAAAAAAAAATCATGATAATTATTATAGAAAGGTGTTCAAAGTTTACTTGATAAATGCGTATTGCTCAGGTACTGGGAAAAAAAACCATCCTCTTTCTGATCATGGACATCTATATATTAGCTTTAGAATTGATAGATTAAAACTGTATTTAAATGTTTTTCTAGCTACACATTAACTCGTTAAATTGGATAAATTTCAGCTGTTCTCTGCTGAGCAAAGCCCGCCTTAGTATGTATAGGCAAACTTGCCTCACTCACTCAGCGTCTAGTCCAGTAGCTAATATCAGGGACTACTGTATTAGGGTATTAGGAGTAATACAGATACTATATTCAACTGTTGGAATTTTGTTCACAAATAAAAGCTTTATTATATAAATGTTATTTTCATCTGTCATAATATGAACACCAAAATGAAT
>JAUZND010006483.1:0-10748 GCA_034780555.1 Coelogynopora nodosa
AAGCCGTTAAGGCGATACGTTGTGTAAATTCAATAAACTCTATATCCGCCGAAGTACTATTTTTCTTTTCCTCTTAATTTACTCCGTATATGTGGTAACCCCAAAATGTTTAATTAGGATGTGTATAAAAATCCATTTTACTGTAAACAAATCGCTTTTTGATTATAAAATGATGGTCTTTAATTATGGTGAAATTTTTTCATATTGGTAAAATTGTAGTTATGGGAAAAGATTCCACCCTTGTATTGACATTATTTCATCATATTTACATACTGTTTTTACCAAACACTGGTAAATTGTAAGAACGAGACTAATAAAACTATTTAATACTACTTTCTCTACTCTATATTATAAAGAATAAAAACAAAACAATATATATACAAATACATGATTTATTATCTAAACATATAAAAAAATCTATGTGGTATATAAATTAATAGAATGGAAGGCGGGTAGTCTTCAAAGATGTGTACAACTAAAGAAAAGAAGGAGGGCGAGGTGGTGCAAACAATAAATATATGCAAAAGTCCTTCACTTTGGACATCTGATACACCTGTTCTGAGTGACGATTCTTGTTAGTGGCCTTTTAGAACATGTAGTAGAACAATCGCCTTCTTTTTCTTCGACGCATTGCCATCTTGTTGTTGTCCGCTGCTAATTAGACGATGGTTTCCATATAGGGTAAGCTATTGTTGATGGCGATCCATGCCCTCTTATCTTCAAAGAAAGAATGCGTAGTTTTCTTATACACAAGAGTATAAACTTGATGATTGACTGAGCCGAATCGCCGCTGAGTGCGGTTATGTTAAAAGTGACTTGTTCGCTATATGCCTGCTTGTAGGTATCATGACAGATGTCTAACTTTAGTGTGGACCTGCGGACTCCTTTGGCCATCTTCACACTGCTGATACCGTCGACTGTTTGCATGCTATAGGCTTTAGGGCGTAGCAGGATCCACTCTATGAATGGTTTCCCAGCTGCCTCATCCTTGATGCAGCCCAATCTGACTTTGTACATGTCCGAGCTTATACTCTAAATGCTCACACTTTCTTACTGTGTCAATTTGAAATAATAATAATAAATGGCATTCTATTTCATTCGTCACGTCTGCGTCAATGATTCAAATTAAGGAAATACATTTTAGGAGTTAAAGAATTTATGAGTTTAGGAATTTAGGAGTTTAGAGATTTAGGAATTTAGGGATTTAGAAGTTTATGGTATTAAACTTTAGGAGTTTAGGGACATTCGGATATAACATTTTAGAAGTTTAGGGATTTAGGAGTTTATAGTTTTAAACTTTAGGAGTTTAGGGATATTAGGATATAAATTTTAAGAGTTTATGGTATTAAACTGTTATAGTATACTTATAGTATTAAACTCTTATAGTATACTTATAGTATTAAACTGTTATAGTATACTCATAGTATTAAACTGTTATAGTATACGTATAGTAATCTTATAGTATATACTTCTAGTAAACATATTGTATATACTTCTAGTAAACTTATTGTATATACTTATCGTAAACGTATAGTATGTACATATAGCGCTTTTATAGTATACTTATAGTAGAAGTATATCTCAAACAAATTTCCATACTTCGTAAAATACTTTATAGTAGAACATATAGTATCGTGCCAAATACTTATAATATACTTATAGTAGGAAAAATTTTAACAACAGGTATTCCTGCTATCTATGAATACTATAGCTAAAATTTAAAGACAAGTGAGAAAAACACATAAAATTTTAATTTAAATTCTGAAAATAATAGGATCAAGGAACATAGATAGAGAGTACGCATGATTATGGGTACAAGCAATGATACAACATAAACTTTTAAAATCGTAAGTATACTCATTTCAACAATATATTTAGTCTAAATACTTGTATATAGTGTTGGAGAACATATTGAGTCATTAAAATATAATCTAATAATTTACTACTTACTCTTCACTTTACGTGTCACCCTCTTCTTCTTCGGTGATTCCCCAACACATGAATAGCATTCTGCCGCTTCTGAGGAGCTCCACCGGTTAATGTCAATAGAGCTGCTTCTCCATTCCCTATTTTAGTTGAATTATGTTACGTTGCGAAATCTCCCCAAAATACCGTGGCTTCATCCCCTTCCATATTCGATGGAGTTGCAGCCTTTGTCTCCATAGTAGTGTCTGTTTCACTCGAAGAGGATGACAGATCGACCATTAGACAGATACGTGAGAATAAAGACCCACGCATAATCTCCATAGGTTCATGTCGTAGTTGAATAAAGCGAAAGTTCAGGCTTGCCACATCCCGTTGCAGCGTAGCATAAATTGATACCGCCCTGAGCCGAACTCCAACATCTTAGCATCTGTCCCATCACAATTAAAGGCAAGGGTGTTGGCAGTAATCTTGGCTTAGTAGAGTCCGGCCGTCGCATAGAGTGAAATTTCTGAAGGTAGGCCGTAGTTTGCAATTGTTATGCAAAAACAAATCGCGAAGTGTCGGGTTGAGATCGGAGTCTATGTTAACTGCATGTAATGTCGTAATTTAATCTCCACTTGGACCTCAAACGACTTGATGTGGGGCTTGAGCATATCCGTACTCTTACTCGACTCCATAGTATATGGATACCCAAAGACTTGATTATTTGCAAAACCAATAGGACCCTTTATGCTGATTAAACCGTTGTCAAAGTTTGCCTCTGTCACGTCGACAAAGTGTAGAGCCTTGTAAACGTGATGGGAGCTCACCTTCACCTCTGGTACAGTATAACCAAAGATTGATTCAATAATGTTGAACATTTTGTTTTTTGTTCACCTTGTTTGGACCAATTAAGAGAGAGGAGGTCTAAACTGTTCCGTGCAAGAGAGAAGAATGAGCTTCGAAACGCTGTGTAGCATCTTTTATATCACCACCAACATACAATCAGGATCAAACTGAAATACTCAACGTTGATTGGTTAATTGTAGTTATGAAATCCGATACAAATGATTATTACCATAAGGAATTCCCAAATTGCTTGGAAAACTTCAAATTCGGAATCCCCGTTCCCGATTAAGCCGGAAACGACATTGATCTTGTTTAAATCGGTCAGTAGGAACATGACTTTAAAAAAAGCGCAATTTTTTTTTAAATTGCGCAAAATTTAAAATTGTAGAGTGAAAAAAAAGGCTCCCCCTGCCCCCTGGTCTAGCGGTAAAGGTGGTCCAGTGGTCACCATCCCATACTACTAACCTAAGACGGTAACATATGCGAATGTATCACCTTTAATATATTTTACAACATGATTAAGCCGATGTAGTTTTAAAAATATTTTAGAACAGTAACAATCTAAGTCATAAATATAATTCCAGTATGTGTCTATTCAATTGTATAAATACCTAATATTTGATACTATTATAATAAAGGTAAATTTCAAATAATAAACGATTGAACATATTTTTATATGATTAATACTCCAATATAAACGTTAAAAAACTCAACTGAAGATACTTACTTTTTTGTTATATACTATAGAATAAATAATCAGATAATCGCGCGAAGTGCTCTAAGTATAGAAATATATAATCAACCACATCATTATGCTATTGTAAATGAAAGGTGTGTATAATCCCATGTTTTATAACAGTTCAGTTGCTTTGCAAAATGATCGTAACATGCAGGATTAAATCACCAAAGTTGGCACATTTCCAGTGAAAAGTATATAGAAACTTCATTTCTTTAGGGGTATGTACAAAGTGAATTTTTTATTTTAAAAATGGCGTCCAAATTAGCCGACAAAATAAAAAAATATATATGTAATTTTCATTATTAAATACAAATAGTCTTCAAGTAAAGTTTCAATATGCAATGTATAGTAATCTTACCAAATATGAGTTATATCGAACTATTAATGAACTATTCAGATCCAATATTGTGTTAAAATAGACTTTATAGTAAACAAACTTGGAATATTTCGTTTTATATACTATTTTTTGTGTATTGTAATGCCTCTTCCTCGAATATTATGAAGGCGTTGATTTTCATTATACTTATAATCCCAAAATACTTGTCTTACTCTAAGTAATGTAACTTAGTATATATACTTTGATTTGATCAACAACACTGTTTACATTGCAGTTTTCAGTTATATAAAACAGTTAATAATACATTTTTAACAATAGATTGTTAAACTATTAATTAATATTGTTCAAATATTAATTTTTTTAAATTTTCGCCTTTGGATTAAAGTTTTGCTTTATTTTGAATAAAATTACGTTTTTCTTTCTAAATAAATTTAATACATATATACTTTTGAAACTAGATACAAAGGAACCAATATATTTAGTTTATAAATTAATTAATTTAAACTTTTCTTTCAACCCTTGTTAACTGTATTTTCAAAATATTAAAAAAATATATTTACGAAGCGAAAACAAAATTATGCTCTTTATTAATTGGTATTCATTTTATATATTTTTTAAATATTACAGTTAGATAATATTAACTTAATTAGATCAAGAATAAATACATCTGCTTAGCACCGTGTCTTAGGAGAAGATATATATTGTATTTTAGATATCAACATTTATTTAAGTTGATAAAATAAAATACAAATTAAATGTATTTCTAAATATTTTGAAATAATTATTTCATCACTCACTTTTCGGTAAGAAGGCACATATATCTCAAAAGAGCACTCTTTAATATTCTCCTTGAAAATGCTTGTAAGATCTTTAGGTGAGTTTATCACTCGATCTTCCTGCTGATTCATTCGTAAGTCAACTTTAATTCGACAGTCTGAAATGAAATGAAGTTATTATATTTAACTAACTTGAAGAAAATGTACAAACTGTCTTAAGTATAGCTCTCAAGAATTGCGTTAGCTGCTGCGCTAGTTAAAATGAGATACACATATATAATATGCAGGGCTGCCATGTTTAAAATAACATTGTGCTGATGATATTATAATTGATAACATTTTAGCAACACTGATATCCATGTATTATCAACACTTATTATATATACTCGTATGCTATGCAATCCTTTTAAAATACAAATTATGATATTGATAATATTTTGAAACTTTGTGAGGCACTTACATATGAACTTATATGAATAAATTATTTATTCATAAAACAAATGATGCCATTCAACATGAAAATATTCAGAAAAAATAAACTTTTAGAGTATATTATATAATTTCATGCAGATTATAATTGTCACATTTTATTGGAACATTTATGTTACACTATTGTATTAAAATATCTTTAAAAAGTTTTTGCTTTAAGTAAAAATTAGTTGGACGATTTATAAAAGCAAGCATTTAAACAAATTCTAACATTATAATATAATATGAACTACTACATTTGCGGTTTGATTTCATAGATGATATAAAATAAATGTATAAATTAATGAACGACTATCTGTGAAATGATCAGCTATAAAAAGACGAAAATAAATATATACATAAATCAGGTTAAATAAACTAAAGCTTGACTTTGTTTATAATGATTTCGTTATCAAAATAAGTTTATTAACCTTTTCGGTTCTTATTTAAAAAAAAGTAAATAAAAATAAACCTACAGGATAATGAATTTATTTTTATTATTATTTAGAAAAATATAGTTAATCATTATTATGATGTATTTTTATAATAACGATATATGATCTCACACAGTGAGTTTTAATGAAAAAGTATTATCATTAGTAAAAGTACATGTCTGTTGTCTACAATTCTAGGCTATAAAGCGAAAACAGGGGGATTACTTGTTTTTATTCACTTACCATGCAAATAACTTTCCCGTTCTGGATCTGAATTAAAATTAAACACATGGAAATAACAAAATATAATATTATTCAATAAAAAATGACTTATATTATCAATACATAACCTACGATTTATATTGTACACTAATTTGTAAAATTTATTACAACAAAAATATAAACAAAAGTTGAATATTACGATTTACACATGTAACAATATTTTAATAGAAGTTTATTTAGTTTTTTCATATTTACGGCATTTGCACCATCTAAATCATTTTAGAATATGTTGAGCTAGAACCATTAGCATTTTGCTTCAGCGCAAAGTATATTTGACAAAATATACAGTTTTGGAGTAACATTATCAAAAGCATATTCCATCATTATTCAAAAGAACTCAATGAGATTGAAATCAACTGAACGGATACCATTAATTTTTAATCATTGTCATATTTTCGTCTTCTATTTCAGTAACATTAATTTTCAAAATAATGTTTATACTAGTGCAGCATTAACTGATTTTTAGCAACAGTATCTGATTATCTACAACATAGTAATTAGCGAGGGTAGGAGATATAAAAATAATAAAATATTTTGAGTCCACATAAAAGTTTAGAATAGTAAGTTGTTAAATTATATTTGTAATAAAGTGTGTATCATAGAATAATTAATACGTAGAGATTTTGATCTTATTGATTTAATAGGACAGGAAGATAGTATAGGAAGAGTGGATTTTGACTCACTTATAAATAGATTTATGAGTCATGGCTATAAATAGATCATGCGCCCCCCAAAAAAATTGTTTTATACCCCCCTCTATTTTTTATACCCCCCTTATTTTTTATAACCCCCCCCTATTTTTTTATACACGTCCCCATTGTTCCCCCATAGTACGGTATATTTACTATTGGTCATATTAGATATTAGCCGTACAGTATGGATTGGCAATTTGTTTATCGTATATTAGATCTGTGAAGAAAACACTTATTCTAGGAACGCGAGAGGTGTGTTTTGTAGACCTACTTATGGAATGAATATGTTATTTGTCAAATGAGATTTTCGTGGCCTTGTGTATCTTCTTTTTCATTCCAATAAATTGACCCAAACCTCCCCTTTCGGCTATTTCCTATTATCCATTAGTCACAACTATTTTCTATTGATTTTTATTTAGTAAAGAGAAGTTAGATTATTTTGACAACTTTTACAAAAATTACTTAACTTCATTCAATATTGAGCCTTTATTGTAATAATATGTCCCTGAAGACTGTGTCTCCTTATAATGGGTAACTTTCACGTTGTTATTGTTCCTTCTTCGCGTTGCTGTCATAGATGACAATCTTCGGCCTTGTCTGTGTCTCTACAGTGTGTTTGTTGTGTTCAACACAATTAAAAATAATATAAAAAATAATTAAATATAATTAATAATACATATAAATACAGTGGCGGATCCAAGATTTCTCACAAGTAGGGAGATTCCTGTCTGAGCAAGCGCCAAAGGGTCTGTAAAAGAGTTACAAAACGTTCCCTCACCTAAATATGCCAGATGCCCTTTTCAATAATGAAGTTAACCCTTTCAAATAAATTAAGTTTTTTATTGAAATATGTAATGTATGACCCTGATTCTTTTACTCAGTGGCTAAAATACGTTTATCTAACTAAAAAATATAACAAATCTAATTTCGAATATTTTAATATACCATAAAAACTGGTGCTATTTTTTATCTATTTTATACCCCCCCCCCCCCTAAGGTTTTCATACTTGCCGATAATATTAAGAGCTAAAACCATTTAAGCGCCAAAGATTGGTTTTACGAAAAATTTCCCGGGTTTTTAGTTCTAGCAATCATTATATGCCTGGTTAAATTTTATTCCGACTTTGATATTTACTATGTATTGTCGTTAAATAAAGTATTATTATTATTATTATTAAAGATTCCTGCTCCAATAATATCAGTCAATGCAATGGTTTCTCATTTTCTGTCCATGTTTCCTGGCCTGTGTATTCTGTGAATTGTTCAGCTAATGCAGCAGGTCTATTGTTGTACTATTTTTTAACAACCTTGAAATGTTCAATTATTTTCCAAACTTGGAAAAAAATTGTGGTAAAATGTTTTTCAATAGTTTAATTTTTATAACATTATATTGTTGATATAATTTGTATATACTTTCGGTAATTATATATTTTTATATTTTTATGTGTATCTTTGTCATACCTTTGTGGTGACCTGGTTACGCCATTGGTCTTTGTTAGGTTATTTCAATTTGAAAAATCTTTAACATTTTCTACGCAAATTATAATTAAACTTTAAAAAAAATTGAGTTAAAATGAATTTAATAAAAATATCTGAAACTCTTTGTCAAAAATTTTAACATTCTATTCGATTTCTTAACCCCTTTCGTTTGATTTGTTTTAAAAAGTTGTCGCACAATTATTGTACCGGTTGGCATTTTAACTGTCACTGCGGAAGGTTATAACAAAATATATAAATGAGAATGTATTTGCCCCAAAGAACACCAATACTTGAGTCATGAATTACTAATTGTTTAAAATACAATTTGTCATTTGTTTCAAACAATAGCAGCCAGCGGCATTTATTATCATTTACTGAAAATGCGGCATGATTATTATCTTTCGAGTTAAAAAGAGTTCTGTTTTAAAGTTGTCATGAGCGGATGTTCACCTCCAATTGTTCCAGGACTGGTCGGACTTTGACGAGAAAGCGAAGGACACTGTTGGCGTGTACAACTTGGAGCATGCCTTTGTTGTGATCAAGTGACTCCGGTTGATCCTGACCTGCTTTTTACTTTACCGTATAACAGCCCAGCTGCTCTGCTCTGCACTGCACTGCACGCATAAGACAGCCCTATATAACGGAGATCGTTATTGTGTTGAATATAGCCGACTGCATGTTAGACTTCAATTTGATTTATTTATAATTCACACCACAATCATTTTATCAATTACTGTCATAAGTTCTCAATTCTTTTCCTGTGTACAATTTATCTACGCAGTATAGAAAAAAATTATGGTTAAAACCTCTCCTTGTATGGTGGCCGAGAGGTGTCAAACCATAAAAACGAGTTTTTTATTGTGGCCGAGAGCTGTCGTAAAAACATGTTTTTATGTTTTGACACCTCTGGGCCACCATACTCCTTGGTGTTTTCTCGCAATGTTCTGTGTTAGATGCAGGCCTAATCTTAGATACAACTTATAATTATTCAATAATATGCCATCTATTCGATTTTGTGAAATATTTCTCTAATGTAACATTAGAATATGTCAAAAAGTATTACTGTTCACTGTAATTTACGTTGTACATTGTATAAAAGCTATCACCCATATGTATATGGTATGCTTGTGATATATTATTTACCAGCATCTGTTTTTCTGTGCATCTCATCTTGCATCTCTGTAATTGCCATATTATTATTTTATATCATATGAACTAATGTGTGTACTAATATGGTGGCACATAGCTATAGTGCGATACACTATGTTTCCTCTTGTCCACACAACCGGTGAAGGAAAACCAGTTAGCAGGCTATTTGTAGAACACGTTGTAGTTTATACCCGAATCAGTGTCCGATTTGTAATTGGGCTTGTTCATTCTACCACAACAGTGTGTTTCTTATAGTACGTAATGCTCGAAGTATACACCTTTTCTGAGTTTGTGTCTTTTAATGTTGGGATATGTATGGGAAGTACGTATATAATGGTCTTTTAGTACTTACACTAGTGATATTATGATTCAGACTGATAGGACCCTTCGTTATTAAAGTACATACAGGTGTTAACGTCTACATATATATGCGATCCCTACAGTTGATTATCAGAAAATAGTTACGATCTTTTATTTTAATTTATTTTGAATTCTTTATAACATTTTGATGTTATTATATAATGCATATTGAAATATTCGGTTTTTGACGATATAGTATCGTCTTTTTCTAATTTAGTAAACATTTCATATGTGGTATAACGCAATTGAGAGTATCATATAATACAAAATGTTTTTAAACATTCATATCGCAAAAAAATTATACTTAGCATAATTAGCATAAAAAAAGTATATGAAATTAATAATAATATATGCGTTTCATACTGATTCAATTTCATATAATGTACTATAACATACCACTATTAATTAAGATAAGTATGCAATATTTTACAATATATATAGTTTGTAAAATATTTTAAAGTATTGTACAAATATTTACTGTACTGGCTATAGATATTATTATATATATAATATGTAAGTAAAACGTATTTGGTACAAAATATTTTATATCATTAGAGTAAAGCTTACACAATGATTATCGATGATTACAAAATTAATAATTCGAATATATTATGTACAGGTTATAAAGAAACAATTTTAGATAACATTCTAAAAGTATTTAACAAGATTGCTATATTTATTTTGTTCATTCATTTGGGGGAAAGTGTTCCTCAATACGGTGATAGTTCCAATTTCAAAAGCGCTGAAATTTTGCTTATTGTACATCAAACAAGATTGCCTAAGATATTCTGAATTAATTTTACTGATACAAATATATATTACGAAGTAATTATTTAACAAATCTTTAAAACATATTATTATGTATTTAACATTTTAAAAACATCAACTAATAAAATGAAAGCAGTTGCTTTTGCAGGCAGCAAACAAAAATAAATCTAACGAAGTTCAGCTTCAACTTCCATGCATACATGATTCTTTCCAGTATTGGCGTCCTGCAATTCAGCTTTGACCCAGTATTTGCCCTTCGCCAGGGATCCAAGAACACCGCTAATGTCCGGGATCTCGACTTGTTTGTTGACAATGTTGACCTCACCGGCCTTCAGTGGGCAGGTGCACGAGAGGCCCGCCTGCTCGATTTCCGGGGGACAGCCCTTTCCGACGAGAATATCCTTCAGTCGCGCGCAACCCTGATTCCTGATTGTACGTGCATGAGCCCAGCTGCTTGACGCATGGTACCGGAATCCAGCCAAACGCGAGCTGAGATTCCACGCGGGACGG
>JAUZND010006484.1:0-10747 GCA_034780555.1 Coelogynopora nodosa
AAAATCTTACTTGCAGTATGGCTATATTTAATAATATATTAAAACGGGTCTATTCCAAGTTTACTGAACATATAAACACATACTACATATTTAGAAACTTTGGATATGGCTGCAGTGAACCCCGAATAGCATTGGATTTTTATCAAGAACAAAACGCAGAGCATTTCGTTACAAGTACTTCTAATATTTCGTATATATATTTCGTAATATAACGTAACATTTAAATATGGGTTCCAATAGTTCTTCTATTAAAATATTATTTTACGCTATATTTAATAGGCTATAACTGTGTATTTTCCAGATGAATGGTAATTATATTTATATTCACACTTTCAATGTACATAAAGATAACATATTTGATTCATTATGTGACCGTGATTAATCATATTCAACCCCATACAAAAATATGATAAATGGGACGAATACTAATAAATAATATCACACACGAGTCTCACCAGTAGCAACGACCAGAGATTGACCCGGAATAGAGAATCCATATCAGCTTGTGCATGTTGAGCTATTATAGGGTTCCCCCAATGCCCTCATTCAAATAATATAGGGTCATCGTTCCAGGTGCACATTTGTTGTTATATACCAGTTTTGTGTAGCTTGAAAATGTAGAACGTAAATATTTGAAAATATTTGACAATTTATTAATATCGTATTCTAATTTAATAGTTCATTCATTTAACTTGTCATCCTAAGTTTTGAGTTACTTTATTTTTTATTAAAGAACTGTTGTTAGTAATAAGTTAATATACACATTCGTTTTAAATTATAATTAATGAACAAAAAATATTTTAAATTTCAACTGTACAATAACTTTATAATATAAAGTAAATAATATAGGTAATTTTGAAACTGTTTTGTTAGCAATTTTAATAAAAATGTTTGTTCCTGGACTCATTTATTAGGTTCTAAGTATAAGTATTTTTTAAAAACATAAATTTGTAAAAATTTCTAAATATGTGTTAATTAAACATAATTATTATGTGTCGATATCTAGAAAGGTAGGAATGTTTATACATCATTATTTTATTGTGGTTCTTAGATAAATAACTTACATAAATCATATTTAAATTATCACCTTATTTAAGGAAACCCATATTTAAATGTTTTGTTTTTAATTTATCTATAGATACAATTTTGTCACCTGGAAAGAAGGAAAAACTATATTTTTAATACTTTTTCATTCTTGCGAAACGTTTGAACCTATTGATTTCTGAATAGTTAGAGTGTGTCTCTTTACACCTGACCTAATGACTTTTACCTAATGACTCTTTACACCTGACCTAATGACTTTTATTTGCTAACTTTAACGTCATTCTTTGTGTTTGATTTAATTAATTTTTTAAATATTCAATTGCACATTTTTTATGAATAATTATGTAGTCATGTTAAATTTTAAATTTGAATGTATAAATTATATATTTAACCTTCTTATATGTTGCCTTTTGTGTACAGGTTTTGTCTTGTGATATCTTATGTTCCTTTATATAATAGGGAAACATCTAAATAAAATATTTTCTCAAGTTCAATATAACTTTTATAATACAATTTCTATCGCATTTCTATTCAGTTCTTTACTGTCTTTATGAGTGTTTATATATATTGGAGCAGTATACAAGTCGAAATGTTTCATCTTTTGTACATCAAAAAATCATATTATGCGTCAAATTTCTATATAGTTCTAATCGTGTTTGCTTTGTGCGACATTGATTCTTAAGCAAATGCAGGTAGCCCTTTGCTTGCTAAATTTATTTCTGCACTTACTTATCGTGCATTACTACAAATTGTAGTGGGCGTATGATTTAGCAACTATCACTATATAGCTTTATTAACAATAAATTATATTCTATTGTCGATATCACAGATTATGATGCCAAAAATAAACAAAGAAGATAATTAATTGTTGACATAGTTACTAACAAAAAATATATGCTCAATAAATAACCTCAGCAGTAATTTGATATGACGTCAGTTTGAGATTTTTTTTTATTGAAATGTTTGATTGTTTGTTTTTACGGATTTCAATCAATTACTGAAAGCAAATTTACAATTTTATACGTCGTTTATTATGTTGATAATACAATATTTAGGAGCGTATTTATGGCGATGTACATAATCTGCATAATGAATTTATTTTTTATTTATATATATATTTATTTATATATATTTATATATTTATTTATATATATATTTTAGCTGTAAGGGTTGACTATAAAACATAAATCGATAAAATTGATGTTGAATATACCGTCACATGTGAGAGGTTCTCAATATTCAAATAAAATTCGTCAACAAATTTCACAGGTCTTCATGTACATAGTAATATTTTTATTTAAAAAGTCAGTTAGTACTGCCATTTTATTATATCTTTGATTTTACCTACAGGTTGTTTATTAAATTTCCTTTTTAGCTGACTGGCGCTGCCATTGTTCCATTGGGGTGGCTAATTCTCCCAAACATAATTTAGCTGACAATGTCATTTTTACTTAAATGCTTTTCTGATCAAAGATATAATAAATATATATTATGTATTTTATAGTAAATATATGCAAGTGCAAGAAAAACACAGGTCATTGTTTAGAAATATTATATAAAGAATTACAGGGCCGTAGAAATCTATGGGCCTTGAGGAACTGTCTCCCCCCCCTCTCCCCACACAAGTTTTATGAGCGCCTATTTTGTTTTGTTTTGTATAGGAAAATATTTCTTTGTTATACCTCTAAATATGAATGTAAATTTTTACAATTAATTATTATTTTTGGCTCCTATTTATGGTCTCCCCCAACTTTAAAAAAATCCTATACGGCCCTGAATTGTCAGGAAATCTGTTGTAGGCTACTTTCTGTTTTGGTGTTCATTGACAATACTGGCTATATAGGTTGCCTAAATCTAATGCAGTTTTATACTGTGCAGATCAATTTCTAATTCGCTTATAATATGACTCATTTATATAGTATATCATTTGCTAGAGTTTATATTCTTTATCTTTTATATAGGTGCGTGTTTTATGACATAATCAAAACATACATGACAAAC
Organism: Coelogynopora nodosa; assembly: GCA_034780555.1. Classification (NCBI taxonomy): domain Eukaryota; kingdom Metazoa; phylum Platyhelminthes; order Proseriata; family Coelogynoporidae; genus Coelogynopora; species Coelogynopora nodosa. Next base: position 3,046 of record JAUZND010006484.1, read on the forward strand.
ATACCAGTGGCGTAACTAGGTAACATTTATTCTGAGGAGGTGATTCTTTATGAAAAGGCCCAGGTGCACGTAAAAATGGCACCATATATTTTTACATGTATAATTCCACACGTTTTTCCATGTGTTTGAGGAGGCGCTTGCTTCAAATGCCTCAATTGAGTTACGACTCTGAATACCCAATTATAAAAAAATGTAACCGACAAGCAAGTGATTTAAGCAACAGACACAACAATTATTGTGGGCTCATATTGAAATTGAACTTCCGTCTTGGTAACTTTTCACAAAGTTTACTTTAAATAGTGAAGTCATTAGATTATTATAGTTTATTTGATAAAACTATGTCCCATGAGCATGAGGTTAAGAAGAGATGCCAACTAATAAATAAAAAGAGTTCAACTGGGTTATCAGAGTCAGACAAACACCCACTAGAATATACAGGTACTTATATTACAATAGGTAGCCTGTAATATTACACAGTGGACCATTTGTTCTTTCCGAGTCAGAAATCTGGTTCACGCTGGCGCATCACACGATCGAGTGAGCGATTAACAGCACGACAAGCGGAACAAACTGATTTTCGAACAATTAATAGATTATAGTAGTGACACAATTGAATAAAAGGGTATTATCAATAAGTAGTTGTCTAAAGTTCAACAACTGCGAATACTTTGACGTCAATCACTAGTCGAGTCATCAGTGATAACATTCATCAAATTGTAATTGACTGTTCAAACGAACGACTATCACATTTTTTTTCATGTGATTCATATTAGTCAACTTGACCTCAAGTTACCTTTTAATAGAGAAAACAGGGTCGTAGCCAACTCTTGTTTTATTGTACTCACGAAATTTAAAAGGCACAAAACAACAAACAAAAAGGGGTACCTTTTGGTCAAGTCTATCAATGATTTTACCATCCTAATGGCGCTTTTAAAAAGAGATCATTCTGATTATGAATTGTACCTACGTGCGTTTATGCTTACATCTGGCTAAACGTGCCTGGGATTTAAAAATATATAATCCAGAACGGTTAAAACGAAAAGAAATGCATTTTTAACTTAATGATAAAAATATTATAAGAATTATCTAAATTATTTCTTTTCTTTGCCTTATTTATTTGATAAATAAAACTAATTATTTTGTAATATGGGATAAATTTATTAAGTTGTTTAGAATGAATTTTGTAGTAATTTTTTTTATGAGTATTAAAGTTGTTTAAAGTCACCTTCTAAAGGTGATAACATCTTTTATTTTAATTGCAATCGGAATTATATTTAAAAAATATTTAAATTGAAGGATCAAACATAGTAACATTGAAATGTATTGCTGTATACGTATTTCTTATTCTTTAAAATGTATCCGTATAGCAAAAATCTGGCAAAATATTCACCTATTTCACAGAATGATTACTTTTAATTATTGTCGGTTAAAAACACAGAATTATAAAAATCAAGAGTTAAATAGCGCTAATGTTAAAGTTAAATAGTCGATTTTTTACATTGAATTTAAATTTATAGCTTCTAATGCACTGCTAATTTAGAAGCAATATTTGCGATGGTTTTAAATATTCAAATAAACCATAATACACAGCGATTGCATAGCGGCCGTGTAAACAACTTAGTTATTGGACGATCAGACTGTATTTTTCCACTGACGATTTTTTACCTGAGATTGCATCAGAATCAGCTGCGTTGGCGTAAAAGATGTGAATGGAACCTATGAATTGGAGGTGTGTCTCAAGGTTACAACGTCATAGTATGTCACTTGATCTAAGGACCAATCACGCGATTATACGAATTCGGTGTTGACAGTATTCATGTTATTTTTAGCCTAGCACACACTCGCATTGGCTAATCACCATTCATTCATTCATATTGTTGCTGGTATAAATACTACACGACTTAATAATTTTTGACAACTCCTAATCCGTATTTTTTCATATTCGTAGAAGTCAATCTCCTTGTCAGTTCATAAAGATGTGTCGATCAAATTCTTCTGTGGGATGTGCTTTGATGGCACTCTCTCTAGCCTGTCTTTTTATATTCCCAGCATATGGTAAGTTAGTCAACTATTTGATACGTTATATTGTCATTGGAACAATTATTTAATTTGTGTATAATCTTGTTTTATTTCAGTATCTGGTCGCCCCGGAAACAGTCAACGATTAACGAACGATAACAACGAGTGTTCTAATGGAGAAAATAGAATGAATCCATGTAAGTTTTTAATTGATTATATATTTGATGATATAATAAGCAATATGTAATATTTTTCTCGTCTTACTATTTACATCAGTTCATATCTAGATTATTATATATGTGTCTTTTTATTTTTTATATCTAACTGTAGATTTTTGTAAATATAAAATGTTAATAATAATTAATAAATGTCAATAAAATTTAAACTCTACATTGTATGATGATTGTAATTAAATTAAAATTAAAATAATGATGTGTAGCCTACTCAATATAAATGTTACTAATTATGGAATAAAATTATTTTAGAACATATTTCGAAGCGACTTTAAGAATAGTAAAGGATTAGGGTTGTGTAATTTTTTTGAAATATATAATTTAATCAATTTTGGTTAGCTTTATAGTTGTATAGCTTTAACAATTAGAAGCAGTTATTACGCAATTGAAGAAAGGTCAATAAAGAGGGCTTTCAGGTTTTAAGTTCCAGCAATTTAAACCGATAAAAATATGAACTATATAAACTATAAAATTATAACAAACTAAACATATTTTGAGTTTTAATTTATTTCATCGTTCAATTATGAATAAATAAAGAATTTAATTAATGTTAGGATATTCATTGCGATGTTCTGTTTGTTTTAGTTATATAATTATAATACAAATTAGAATTCTTTAACAGGGATTATTATCCCCCCCCCCCTCCCCCCACTATTAAATTGTATATAATTTAAATGTCTAGGCCTATACTCTACTTCCCTACTTGTCTAAATTCGACCCCTTTCAGACACCGGCTTCTTCAGGTGCTCTCCCAGCACCGCATCGGCCTGTGCCGAACTGTGCATCGCCAGCGGGTGCAACGAGTGGAGCGTGATCAACGAGCAGTCGGGCTGGTCTCTGGAGGTGGTGCCCAACCACAGCTGTCAGTGCGTCAACTACATCTATACCTGTTATTTTCAACCAATTGTATAATATAAATAGTTCAGTTACCATTAGTAGTACTTAAGATACGGACGCTATAATATTTCCAAGATTCCAGAGATGGGCTGGGCATTCCATTTTGTTCACATTGTATTCCGCTCTTTCACTTACGTACACTCTCCAAATGTTATCATGTACAGCCTACCAATATATACCGTAGATCTGTTTCCACCTCATTCTGTGTTTGGAGATCACCCAACTTAGTATAGTACATCTTTGTAAATATACATTTGTGTTCAGTCATAACTATTCTGTGTTAATATGTTTATATGTTACTTTTAATTGTATCTATATGTTTTTGTTTTGTAGTTAAATGGTGTATAGTTATTATTTCTTAGTAGTTTTGTTTATCTTTTCTCTGTCACACTTGACACTCTTGGCACACTTGACACTCTTGGCACACTTGACACTCTTGGCACACTTGATGGAAACGGTTGTAATGGTCTTTCTTATTTTCGTATTTCCACCTTATGAATCTATTATAAGTTGAATCTATAAACTGTCCTTATTCCTATTCCATACTATAGTCATATTATTTATTTTACATATCTGTTGATCAAACAGTCTATGATGCTGCATTATTTGTACATTTATGAAATTTATTTATTCTAAGAATTATGGTCTTTTATTTATGAATTGGCAATAAAACTTCCTGCATTTCTTTTATAATTGTTTTCATTTTGTTTTTTAGTTTTCTGTCTTTTGAAAAGCTGAAATTAGTTTCTTTTATAATTAAATATTTGTTTTAGATATAATTGAGCATGTTTATATAATAAAAAATGAAGATATGAAATGATTATCTACTGAAGATTGATAAAATAACGTAAAATATGATGTAATACTTTTTTTCGATTGAAATGGCCGTCAATATTAAATGAATTGTGAAATACGTACGGGAAACGTAGATAAGTTCTATTTATGTTATATGCAACACATTTATATAATACTTTCATGTCATATTAAAGTAAGCAATATCTCATATAAATTATTTTTAACAGTTAGTATTATTATCTGAAAAATAAAGTAGACTCTTTAAGTTAAGTAAAACTGATCTCGTAAAAAAATTAAATGATATTATATTATTAAGGTTATAATATGATAAAGCCTATAGATAATTAATAATAATATTGTAGATTATATTTAGCAGATTACGACGCCGTCAACATATACTGTATATATTATTTGGTGGCTCATTTCAGTAAAGCAAATGTGACAGCAATTATTATAATTTAATTTGAACCCAGTTTTCACATTTGATTTTATTGGGTTTATTTGTGTAAAAAGTGGGTTCTTCCAACCGTGTTTAAATTAGTTAAAATTATCACTCAATTGCGCCGCATTATGTCTCAAGAAATGAAAGGACGTTTTTATTACATAGTAAGTCATAATAGGATTAGCAATGATGTATTTCAGACATATTGTTCAAAAAATGCACAAAGAAACATGCAATTAAAAGGTAAAATTAAAAAAATTGTTGTACCATGTTTAGTTGTCGTGTATCTGGAAACCTTACCATATTGATTGACTGTTGAATTTGTATGTTAACAAAAAACATCTTTCAAGTTGAAATATTATTATGATAATTGAAATATATGCCAAACAAAAATAAATTTATTGACACTAAAAACTAAAATATATAACACTAAATAATAATAACAATAATAATAAGCGTATATTTGTATAACAAGCACCAGGAATGGGAAGCTATGGTGCAACTGAAAATTTTCTTTTTAAATAGTACATCAAATATATCACAGTAATATACATCAATAACTTTAAATAGTGAAATTATGTGTTCAGAAGCTATAATATGGTTTGAAACAATAAAGTAATCCAACTCCCCTTAACTCCATAATATCTACTAAATCAGTAAAACATCAATGTTCGCCTTTGCGTCGAGTGGGTACATTCTATTTTAATAAAAAATAATAAAAAAAAATTAAATTCTGCTTAAGTATCAAAGAAAACTAACTATATACTTTACTGATCAAGAAATCTTAACATTAGTATAATATTATTGAAATTATTTCAAACACTTTTCTCTATTATTCATGTTTAATACTGCCGATTATACTCTGTAAATACCCTAGTTCAGTCAGAGGTCTACGCTTGACTGCAGTGGAACAGACGTCTATTGGGCCCAATTCCTATATTGCTAAGGTGTCGACAATTTTGATAATAATGAAACCATTGAAAGAAAGCTTACATAGAAGTTAAGTCTGACAAAGCTGAATGTGGGTTGGACGTTGTATGTAGCATTTTCAAAAATACAAAAAATTGAAATTGAAAATAGATCACTTTCATGTCACAATTTAGTCAATTAATTGCATTAATAAATGCATGTATATATACCACACGGTTTTGTTAAGGTGAAAAATTAGCATTTTTTAGTTCTGAGTGGACACAGAGCTAAAAATAACATTTTCCAACTCCAATATTTCCCCTATTTACAAGAAAACTGTACCAAGTGACAACTAATCTTTAAGTTTGTATCAGGTCTGTATATTATCTTTCCATAGCAATAATCCCGGTGAAGAAATATCTGGAATATCCAGAGATATATTATCTGGTTATAATTAAATATCAGTATCTGGTATTTTCTTTCAAGATTTTACCAGGATCATGCTAAAAGTTTGGTAATAAATCTAAGATATATTTATTTCAAGAAATTTATTATATCTATTCAGATCTTTAAAATACATGTAAGATTTTATCGTATTTCAAGATCTTGGTGTGAAATCTAAAACGTGGAGAGCTATAGTGAGATCTTGGCAGCAGTAGGGAAGGAGCTCCTTCCCTACTACTCTTGGCAAAATATTATAATCTCAGAGTGAAATCGAAGTGTTTTAATTCACTGCATTGAACATAAAAAGGGGTCGTTATTAAAGTTCAACAAGTTGCATGTTTACATTCCTTTGAAATGGAGGTCATTTATTTTTGACATTTCATACAAATCGGACGCTATCTCTGGTCAATTAGATAAAAAGTTAACTTTATAAATTAAAATCTACTAATTGATGGAATTAGGAGTCCTATTATATGAGTAGAATAATATAACAGACAAACATTTTATTTTGTTTCTTATTTTACTATGATTATATCATAATATATAAGTAGAATTGCACCCATTTTAATTAGTTCTAAATGGATTATTTGCTTCTATAGGCATATTACTGCACTTACTCCTTCCTGGGACTTAGCTGTTTGTTCAATAATTTGAAAAACAAAAATTGTTTTTAACAGCACTCTAAATAGTACGAAACTGGAACAAAATGGAATAATGTGGGGTTCAAACTGGAGCAATTGTTACTGTCCAAAAGTAAAAGAATCCCCACCGTCAGTCAGTCCTTATAGTGTCGCAAGTTGAATAAAGAACTGTTTTCTTGTTTATCTCTTGGTCTGGCAATATCTCACGTTATTTGGATATTATGCTAAAGTCTGAAAAGGACCGTTATAATAATAGCATACACAAAATGCGAACCTAACCTTCCATTCTGCTGTGCCGATTGCATCCTCCACCTTCATTACAAAATTAAATGTCATGATAACCATTGTGTGTGTAATTTATGAAATATACGTAAGAAATACATGCTTTTTAACTTGCTTTTTGTTGATTTGACCTTTGAACTGTTTATATTTAGGCTGTTTCAAAATGAAAAGAACTAATATGTTAAAAGATATATTTAATTTGAAATTATATAATTCTTGTGTACTTTAAATAATATAAATATATATGATAATATAAAAATTACTATAATAATAAAACTATAATATACATGAGTATATCCACGAAATTTGAAGAAGCCGGCTAAATACAATAAGGTCACGTTTGGATTAACCGGGGTTGGGTTCACAATTATAAAAACTTAATTCTTTAATATTTGTAATAATTTGCGTAAAATTTATTTCTAAAATTTATTGCGCGAAATAAATAATAATAATTTTCTTCATGTACAAATTTTTTGTCTTTTTAAAATGGATACTATTTATATACTAAAATGTGTTATATATTGTACGTATTTCTCATATTTATAATAAACTATATTCATCATTAATAGACTGACTACTAGAATTTACTACTACTACTATTAGCTAAAAATGCATAAAAACAAAGTAAGTTGTATTTTACAATGTACATATAATATTGCTGTTTAAGCTATTAACGAAATATAAATTTAAAATTGGAAATATTCTGCTTTTTGCAGATATTCATTTTATAGAATTTAAATGGAAACGAGCTGTTTGATGCAGATATTAATTATATCGATTTTATACGGAAATGAGCCATTTGTTTCAGATATTCATTTATCGATTTTAAATGGAAACAAGCTGCTTTATTTAGAAAATTATTTTTGTTGATTTCAAATGGAAATCGAAATTGGAAGTTTTTTTAGCTATAGTATTGTTGGTGACCGCTAAAACCATATTTTGAATTTGTTAAATTTAACATAAATATGGTAGTCATTGATATTTAAATAAATTTCACGTATTATTCAAATTATATAGTGGAGATGCGTATTGAGATTTTT
>JAUZND010006485.1:0-10747 GCA_034780555.1 Coelogynopora nodosa
ATTCGAAACAGACAGAAATTCAAATGTTTGTTTACTTTTACACTAATCTACTCATTTACCAAGATTGGACAACCCTGTATATATTAGATTTGAAACATCGTAAATTTAAACATCAATAAACAACATTTGCTCTTAAATTACTTGGTAATAATAGTAAATATAGTTACGTATATTTGCGCTCATTATAACTGTTGGAAATAGAAAGGCCGAGTAAAATAAATGTAAAGAAATCGTCAACTGTAAATTATATAGTACCAAGTGACAAAAATGAAAAAATGAGTTTTTTGTATATTCAAATACAGAATTAAATTTGTGTATTATAGAAAAATATCATCAATAAAATTAACTTTTCATTTAATACCAAGTGCAGAAGAAGTTTACTCCAATTGTCATTAGCGGGGTTTTCCTCTCTCGATTTTATATTCCGAACTCTTCTAAGAATTCTGAAAGTGAAGATTTAACATTCTATCCCGATGACACTACATTGAGAAATGATGATGATCTTTTTTCTTTTCATAACAAACATACCCCCGTTACTCGAAGACCAGTCTACCAAAACTTTTCCTCTCAAAATAATCCTCCGTGTATCACAGGAAAAGGTAAACCCTCCCCAGATTTCTGTGAGGATACAGAGGCCAATATCAAGAAGGGTATCATTCTGGGTACCGCTTTAGACAATGATTTTGTGGAACAATCCAAGAAGAAGAAGACTCAAAATTTTGACTATGCAATTGATGCTGATTCTAATATTTTGACCCGAAGAGGGAAACACAAGAGAAAAAATATATCTATACGCAAAGACTTTACCGTTGAGTTACAAAAAAGTAATTTTTCCCAATTCCCTGCTTACTCTAAAGTGCAACCTAGTTCAGAGAATAGTCGGCCCTTTCGATGTGAACTTAGTGAGTCATCACGGGTATCAAAATATGTTGGGCGAATCCTTATGGGCAATTCCACCATGAGTTTTACTTCTCTGTGTAATAATATTATTCTCCTCCCACTACATTTCTTTTGTCTCACTTGTACGGTCGCATCTATCTGGCAAGATGGTACAACTTTTTCTATCCAATTTTCTGGTGTGTTTTATCAACAGATTTTTTTTAGAAAGAGATTGCACCTTATTAAGGTTATTATGTCATCGATACTCACGTTCTACCTATACCCCGTGGTGTTTCCGCTGTTTCTAAAACTAAACCCCAAATAATTCAAAATGCTAAGATAGCCACATATAGAGCTAACACGCATGTCATACATAGTGTAGGCACAGCAATCGCTGATGGGCATTATGATGTATATTCTGAAAAGGGTCTTGTGTTAAACCAAAGATACTGTTACGATAGGTGTATTGCTGGAGACTGGTTCTCCCATTTTTGCCAATACTGGCACGGGAGACTTCATCTATGCTATACATTTATCTTAAAGAAGAACTGCTCTAAGCGGTCATCATGGTACAGGCTTTCCTTTATGCTATGATACTTTAACAGAACACATGGAACAAATAGTGTCAGCACACGAACGATTAGATTTATTCGACACTGAAGTGGTTTTTATAACACCCCAATATGAGGATCCTACAACTACTTTCTTTTCTGACATGATTAATTTTGAACCTCGTGGCGATACTTTTATTCCAGAAGGTTGTTTATACATTGGCGACTACAATGCTTATAATTCCAGACAAAATAAAACCTCATTTCGTCCCTGGACTCATAATTGTGATTCTTTTACGACTAATTTACAACCCGCAGTATTAAATGACATGGATCCACGATATACCCTAGAACACTCTGTGCTTAGAGAGAGTATGTCTCGTTACGGAAGCCCCTCCTTGCCTTTTAATGATTTTTTAGTTAGGACAGCTGCTATTGATATAGCAGAAAAATTTTCTACATTTAAAGTAACTCGAGTCCCTAATGTTCTAACAATTGAGAGCTCATTGAATAACGATTTTTTAGAACCTGTAACCATGTGCACATCCCCAGGCTTGCCCTGGAAACATATCTTCCTAGATAAAGGTAAACATGGTATTATAAACATAGAAGGTGACATAATAATTATTAATTATTAAAATTTTAATTTAATTTAAAATTATCTAGAATGGAGAGAAAACAGAAATACCAAAATGGAGAAGAGCACGTAAATTCAGTTGGTAAAAAAATTCCGGCAAAAGAACCTAAACCTGGATGTGTAGCTTGTAGATATGACTGCCAACTGATAGTTCCTGATGTAAGAATTGAAATATGTAATAGGTACTACAAATTAACTGCTGACCAAAAAAAGTCTTTTCACCTATTGTCTACTTCTAGGCAGCCAAAAAAAAGATGTACATAACGGTACATAACGGCAGTATCGGAAAACAAGTACAGGAAAATTTTTAAAAACGACTTCAATTTAAGTTTTAAATTACCAAAAAAAGACTTGTGTAAAATATGCAATATTTCTGATAATTCCATATCGAATGTTCTGCCCGAAGAATATTACATCAAATTTGATGAACAATTTCAATTTAACGTGTCATGCTTTCAATGGTAGAAAGAAAAAAGTTTATTGTGTGGTATGGAATGAGTGTGTCGGTGGCCGGGGTGGAAATGATTTGGCGTCTGCATATGTTTATATTCTGCAACATGTTGAGGATGATTATAAGTATGATTCAAATTCCATAATCATATGGTCAGATAGCTGCGTGGCTCAAAACAAAAATAGCCATCTATCTTATGCATTGCTATTTTATTTACAGTCCTCCATCTACATAAAAAAGATTTTGCAGTGTTATTGTGAGCCTGGACATGGTTTATTGCAGCGCGTAGACAATGTTCATTCACAAATTGATCGTTACATGAACAACGTGAATGTCCATTCCCAGCTGTCTTTAAAAATTTGTTGAGAAACACTAATGTAGATCATCCATTTAAAGTTATCGATGCTGTGATTTTTTCAAATTATAAAGCAAAATCTCAACTATTCCAATTCAATTTGATTCCATATTCAAAAGTGTACCAATTACAATACACAAGAGCCAAGATAGGCTACAAAACATCTCACACAGATTCAGTGTTTACAGATTGTAGTTCAATTTTTAAGAAATGTCATAACGGTAAAATTTAATGGTTTTTAATAATATTATTTATAACATGTTTAGGAATTCTTCCAGTGCCACAATTTATAAGAAAGTTGAATAAAATCGACGAAAAGAAAAAGGCCGATATCGAAAGTATGTTTATTTATTTAAATGATGCAGAAATCAATGAATATAAAAACCTTTTTATGTCAAATTAAATTATTAAAATTAAACACTGTAAAATTTTTTATAATTTTATTAAAAAAAAAGTATCATCAAGGATTCGAACCATGTCCGTTCTACTCGACTAATGAACATTTATTTTACATAAAGTACCAAGTGCTTTTGTGTAAAATTTGTTAATTCATTTTAAGTGATTAATACTTAACTTTTGTATTAAAAATTTAGTACGTTTATTAATTAGTGAATTATAAAGTAAATGCAAATTTTCTTTTGTATTGTATTTTATTGGTTTTATTTTTATTTAACATCAAACTTTAATTCACTTTATCTCAAAACTATATTTTTGCAGTTAGTACTATATAATCTACAGTTGACGATTTTATGATTATATAGGTATGTGCTGCTCTAGTCACATTGTACCTTTAAATTATTATGATAACGAGGTATCATTATTCATGTATGGAGTGAGATTCTCTGAATTTATCATGATACAAGAAATTGAAATATATAATGATCTCAAAAATGATATTCTAAGTAATTTGAAGGGAAAGAAAATTTTATTAGCGTTTGATGGTTGGAAGAATTCTATCACAAAAATGAAACACAACAGTTTTATATTACTGCCGATAGAAGACGATAGAAAACCCTTATTTTGGTGTAGTTACATTTTGGAAAGAGACACAGCCGACACCATATCCACTGCTATTGTATCCATTATTGCTGAACTTAGGGAAAATGATATATCCACAGTTGCGATTATTTGTGACAACGCTCCTAACGCACAAGCTGCTATTACAAAAGTTACAAAAGTAGAACATTATATAATAGGCCTCAGATGTGCTGCACACACTTAATTTGGTAATCAAATATTCTTTTAAAAATCATCCGATATTAATGAATGCTTTGTGCATTTTACATGAACATATTGATAACGGCGAGTTAAAAAGGTATTGTGCTACTAGATGGAATGATGTATATGATAAATTAGAAGAGTTAAAAAAAATATTAGAAGAATCTAGTTCCGAATTTTTCATCGTGCAAAAAGCCATAACAATACTTCTACCTGTCATAACCTTATTGAACAAATCCCAACGCGACAATTACAATTGAGAAGATCTTCTATTACAATACGAAAAAATTATAAAAGACTACATTTCGGTGAATGAAAAAGAAATTGAAAAAATACTGTTAAAATATAGAGCTTGGATCAAAAACGATTTAACTGATATTTTAGAGGTAATTGGTGGAACTTCAACAAATATTGATAAGTGTGAAGAATGGATGCAAGATTTATCTCCAAAAATTTGCGATATATGGAAATCCAGGTATTTAGATGTCATGTTGGGAACAAACAATCCTGTGAAAATAGAGTTGAAAGTTTTCAGAGATAAATTTTTACGCAATATAGCGACTAGTGAGGCCTCGGTTGAAAGAGTTTTCAGCAGACATAAAGCAATTCACTCAAATATGAGAAGTAGGTTGAAAAATGATATTGTTTACAGTATGTTATTTATAAAGTTTAATGCTACAAAACTTAATAAGTACGAGTTGCCATTCTTGGGAAAGAACGATGATAATGAACACGATGACAGTGAATACGATGACAACGATCCAGTTATTTAATAACATGTATAAGTATTAATATTATAATATGTATAATTAGCAGTGGCGGATCCAGGGGGGAGCGAATGCTCCCTCTGGAGTTACTTCATATGATAAATTTAAATTTAAGTAACAATTGAGCCTTAAAAATGCAGTGATTATATCATTATTATTTTTAACGTTTTTCGCTCCCCTATAGTCAAATCCTATATCCGCCACTGATAATTAGATTTTAATTTTTTTTTAATTACCCGAAAATTAAACGGTTACTCGAAAGCATTAACGGTTACCCGAAATTTTGAAATTACCCGAACCGTTCGAACCCCAGATTATTGCAAAAAAGGGATTGTATTGTATCCAAGATCATACAAAGTGTCAATATTTAGATTTTTTTAACACAATTAACAGTAGTGTGAATAAAATAGGCTTAGACATGAAATATTGTTATGGTCAGTCATATGATGGAGCACCAACAATGTCTGGATAAATTTCAGGTGTTCAAACGAAACTTACACAAATTTCTCCTCATGCTGCATTTATACATTTCTGTGCCCACAATTTAAACTTAATTATATTGGATGCAATTTCTTCAAACACACAGACACAACTTTTTTTTGGAACTCTTGGATCACTGTATGCATTCCTCTCAGGAAGTTTACCACGTTTACATGTCCTTCAAGATAAACAACAGAAACAAATTAGTGAAGTTGCGCTGACTTTGAAAAAATTGTGTGATACTAGATGGATTTCACGTAAAGTGGCAGTACAAGCTGTGCTGAAAAATATTGGACCAATTATCGCTACACTCACGAGAATTTCAGATGGCGAAATAAACAATTGTACATGGAAACAATCATTTTGGTAGTTATCAATCATTATAAGTTTAAAAATACCGATTCCACTGTGTAAAACGCCATCATGTTTCAAATTCAAACTTTCAAGCATCCCGATAATTCCTTTTTTAGGCCAATTGTGCATGAAATATGCATATTCCTAAAAATTGCAAATTTAGATAAGAAATTGATAAAATATTGGTAAAATTTGTTATAATGGTAAATTGTGGATGATTTTTGATTAACTTTTTTTATATTAATCCATTCATCGAAACAAGGAGGAACAGGCACATTAATATGACTGCATTGTTGTCTGATTCTGAAATTTTAATTTAAAAAAATTATATAAAAAATGATACGCAGTTTTAAGATCCCAATCCCCACAAGTGACAAAAATGCTGTTTTCCACATTCAATTCATTTTCATTATACCAGTCGACAAAATGCTACTTTTAAAAATAATTTAATAAATTTTTAAAAAAAATTACACCACCTTCAAAACAGTTTCAAAATTTTCCTCATTTTTTAATTGATCTGTGTGTATTTTGGTTAATTCGGTGCAAAAATCCGTCAATTTAGGGTTAACTAAAGGTTTAACGTATTTGTGGAAGATTTCGGTAATTTTTATATTTTTAGTGTCCACTTTGAGAACGGGGAATTCGATAATTTCCTTTAAAAAAAATTTTTTAAAAAATTGACAAAAAAAAGGTTAAATTTTATTCAAATATTACCAGAGGGTGCACTTTTTTATTTCTATCACACGTTGCTTCAAAATCCAAAACCAAAAGATAATCATAATGGTCTTTATAACGTGTTTTGTCAAATTTGTCGATATTGCGCAATGTCATATGAGATTTAGAGCCACTGTTTATTAAAAAAGTTGTAAAACATTCTAATTTGGATAATTAATTAACTTTAAAACATTTTAAATTTTAATTAATAAATAATTAACTTTTTGGAAAAATTGAATTTTTGAAACCAGTAGCAAACATAACTTTATTGTGCTAAATGAAATTTATGACTGATCAATTTTATTTGGATAAAAAGTTTATTAACTTTATTAAAAACAAACTAGTGTTAACTTTAAATTTAAAATTTCTAGTCATTTGAAATGACCAAAATTGACATTCAATACATTATCAAAGACGAAACTGAAAAATACGTAGAAGATGAGAAAGGATTAGACAGAGTAAAATATGTTTGGAGTCGTTTTATTTCTCCCTCTTTTCAAAAACCACAAATTTTAAACTTTACTAATGTTGGAGCAGTTGGAATTTTTGCCACTTCATTTTTTCTCGGTTCCTTTGATGGCGCTATAAAGGCTTTAAAATGCTCAGAAAAGAAAAATTATTATCAAAAGTTTCCGTCAATTATTGCAGCTCAAAGGAAACATTTTATTGCAATGTCGCAAATGGCCGTTTTGAGAGGCATTCAGAATTGTTCGAGACAAGTTCCTTTCATTACGTTAAGTTTGTAAATACCTTTTTGTTTCGAAGTATAATATTTTTATACTTAGATATACCTGGATGACTATCATGTCTTACTTCAACAAAAACGCCTTTTATCAATTTCCAATTAGCACAGGTAAAAAGGTTTAACCAAAAAAATAAATTTATATATTTTTAAAATAATTTATTAAGCCGTTTGCGGATCGGTAATTAAATGGCATCGCGGTTTTAAAGGATCGCTAGGTGGTGGAATTATTGGACTTGTTTTAGGGTAAATATTATTTATATTTAATCGATGGGAATATTTTATACAAATTCTCACCGTTTTGTATGGTTTTATAATATAATCTATGAATAGACTATGATTCATAAACTTTATGATAAAGCGAAAATGTCAGTAATGTAAAAAATCCAAGGTTTTAAAAATTTTGTACGAAAAACTAAATTTGACAAAATCATGAAAGTTTTCAAAAGTGAAAAATAAAAAATGATGGCACTAGTTTTAATATGTAGTATATTTCTCTTATTTTACCCATAAGTTAATATTTTAAACGCTATTTTTAGTTATAAATGAAAACTATTGTACCAGTTAATCAATTTAAAATATTTATTTAATATATTTTAAATATTCTAAGGGTACAAAGAGAGATAAAAAGGGGTAAAAATTAATTAATTAATTACTGCGCTGAAGCCTCTTAAAGTCCGAAAAATGAATAAATTCATCCCGCGAGATAAATCTAGTCAAAAATATTAGAATATTTGATAATGATATAGTGAAAGAATAGATCTGGGCCCGTCGTTAATTTTAAAGATATATCATATATCATAAATTGGCATATATCATATAAATTAAAAAAATAATATTTTACGTAACCATAAAAACAATAAAAGTTTTGGTATATAAATTAAAAATATTCAAACATTTCTTCCGCATGTTTTAAATTATTTTTATTTTTTAAATTAATGACGGGCCCAGCTCAATACTTTCACTATATCATTATCAAACATTCTAATATTTTTTATAAAATTTTTGACTAGATTATCTCGCGGGGTGAATTTATTCATTTTTCGGACTTTAAGAGACTTCAGCAGGGCCGTGTACAGACCAAATGGGGCTCGGTCAGTTAATTTATTCCGGGCCCCTCTTATTAAAAAAAATTTTTTCCTACTTTTACATTAGCAAATTTTTCGATGATTTCTGAAAAATCAAATTTTTTGGCCAATTCATGATTAATGTTAAGGATCGCCAATCCGTTGAGTCTATTTTCAGTAATGGTAGACGTAGTAAAACTGAAATTTATTTTTCTTGATCACCATAAAATAAATTTAAAAAAAATCATGGGCCCAATATCTGGTATGGGCCCGGTCCATTTGGCCCGTCTGACCCCCCCTCTATCCAGGCCTGGGCTTCAGCACAGTAATTAATTAATTTTTTCACCTGGTTGTCACATTAAGTGTTGTCATTCATATAAATATATATATACAAAACAGTTTACTAATTCATAATTTTAATTTTCAGTCTAATTAATTGATGTTTAACATTTTGTATTTTTACGTAAACCTCTATAACTTTTTTATTTATGCATACTTCTTAATTAGCATCATGTGATTCATTATTAAAATTTTTACGAGATTTAAAGACCCACGTTTTTGTGGTGTCGTGATTTTATCCAATACATTTTTTAATAACTTTACTTTTTCATTATTAAGAAATTAATAATTTCAAATTGTGTTACTTTTCCAATTTTATCTTCTAGAAGTGTAGCTTCTCCCATAATTACTGCAACATTTTCTATCGCAGACGTGAATATATCCGAAATGCACTACCAGGACGTTTTGAAAGACATGAAAGCTAAATATTGTGAAAATACCAACCTACAGTGATTTGAAACTCTCAAGTTGAGACTCTCTTGAGAGCATGTTATAAATAAATATATATGTTAACAATTTAAAATTTTGTTATTTTTCGTAAAAAAGTTAAAATTTAATCAACGCTACTAGGCCTATTATAATTGCCTACTTCTCCTCCCCGGCATTTTAAGCTTATTGAAAGAGGGAACGACTCGATTAACGACTTCCGGCTTCAATTCACTCAAAATGTTGTTCTTTTCCATATCACTAGTATTATCAATCTCAAGTTGTTTGGCTAAAACAATACCCTCGTCCTTGATACTCTTCACAAGGGCTCCTCTAGCAGAAGCGTAAATCATACGATCTTTCACTTTACATCCCATTCCAGGTAAGGTGTATATAAAAACTAAAAAAAATTTTAAAAAATATTAATCATGTAAAACTCATTTTATCCTGTCCTTCCACATTATACAAGTGATATCTTGGTTCCATTGTATGATACTTTTTGTATAAAATTTCAAGAGGTACTCTTTCATGAACATCCAAATTAAAAGTTTCCTTTTCAATGTTCTAGATTTATAAATTTAATTTATAAAAATTTATAAAATTTTCAATAAAAAAATTTACAATTCTAATATAATTTTTTTCGTTAGATGTAAATGTGCGTAAAGCTTTTTCTAAAATAGAATCTAAGGGGAACTGAACAACATTGTTGGCCACTGAGGCTAATTTTTGACTTTTTAATACATTCTAGATGAAATAATCAAAATTATTAATTAATTAAAATTAATTACTGCTTCCATATTAATTTCTTTCGCGTCCAATTCAGACTGCGTGAAAGGCAAGTCTTTCGTCTTGCTCTCAACGTGATTTTCGTAAGCTTGTAGTTCCAATTCATCCTAGATAAGTTGTTAAATAATATTTATTAAATATTTTACCCCGGAAAAAACATTATATTCTTTCAAATTAGAATCTGCCAAATGCTTTTTTAAACTTGATCTTGTGGCTGCATACAACATTTTATGCCGTACATTACTACCATCAGGGACAAATGTGATCAATAACCAATGCTTGTCATTGTTAAAACACAAATATAAGGGGTTTCTAGTATCTCTATGACAACTTACAAAATTTTGAAAGTCGCATTTCCAATCTTGTGATTTTGTATGGGTTGAAACGACACACAATTCGACTAAACGTGAAAATTATTTTTAATGAAAGTATTTTTTTTGTTAAAAACCATCCTTTATGTCAATAATAATGCATCTAT
Source organism: Coelogynopora nodosa (assembly GCA_034780555.1). Taxonomy (NCBI): domain Eukaryota; kingdom Metazoa; phylum Platyhelminthes; order Proseriata; family Coelogynoporidae; genus Coelogynopora; species Coelogynopora nodosa. The sequence continues at coordinate 10,245 of JAUZND010006485.1, forward strand.
ATTCTGTTTTTTTGGCCAAAACTTGGTCTAGTTGCTGCGAAACTAGTAAAGGGAATTTTGGAAATTTTCAATAAAATATATAAATTTATAAGAAACACCAAGTTCACTATATTTCGCTAACGGCGTACACTCGGGTCTTTGAATTTCTTTCAAATTTAGTATATTGGTAGAATATGTACGCATGAATATATTTTGAAAATATTAATGAAAAAAGTGACATGGTTAATAAATTATGGCACTGCAAAGGATAGAAAAGGGAATATTTCAAAACGTCTTTTAAAAAGACTCAAAAATTTGGAGACAATGTTGATACAATATCCACGTTTAAATATTGTTAATTTCAATCTGGTGAAATGATGGTCTCATAAGTTATTAGACGAAAGAACAATTAATTGTCCTTACAAATCTTCATTTATTCATAACCATTAGGGTGTCCCGTCAAAGACCTTTTTTTGACTAAATATTTAGCTCGACATCGAGATATGTGCGGTTTTTAATGCTGA
>JAUZND010006486.1:0-10747 GCA_034780555.1 Coelogynopora nodosa
CAACATATGTTGACTGATAAAATTTTAACACTTTTATCACTGATTATTATCAGTATAGTTTGTTTATGAAATGCAATGTCGCATTTTGCAAAAATATTAGTGATAATTTTTACTGATAATTATCAATTAGCAGTGATAATTATTAGTGATTATTATCACTATTAATAATTTTTTTATGAAACGCTACACTGATATTATAATTATCAGTTACTGATATTTTTATGAAAGGGGCCCCAGATCATGAATAATAATACTTGTAATAAATAAAATTTATAATAAGGGGACTTGTATATGAAATTTTATATAATTTGATATTAATTTTCAACTTAAATTATAATATAACATATATTTAATATAATATATATAATATTATATATTATATATTTCAATTTATATAACATTACAAACGTCTGATTAAATTAAGTTACAAAGTATACAACTTTACATATCTAATAAAAATTTACAAACAAAACATACATAAGAAGATACGGGAATTAATAAGAATTAAGATAAATTTATTAATTAAAGGACACGTAAGGATTTATAGAATTAAGAACATCTAAAAGTTTATTGAAATATAAAACAACTAAATATGTTGGCTCATACTAATAAACAAAATTAGTTATAAAAAAATAGTAAATAAAAATTTAGTAATTAAAGGACACGTAAGTATTTATAGAATTAAGAATACATAAAAGTTTATTGAAATATAAAACAACTGAATATGTTGGCTCATTCTAATAAATAGCACAACACTTGTGGGGCGTGGTCTTTCAAAACTTTCCTATAACATTCGATCATCATCATATTTAAACTTTCCAAAACTCACAACCTTATTCTCAGAATTTCCAGAATCATATAAACAAACCTTGTTCTTGGGTAGGGACCTCTTACGACTGGATTGAAAGAAAGAAGGTGCAACGGAAGTTTGCTGACGCTCGTCATCATCACTCGACTCATCAGTCCAGCAGTCATCAGTTGGCCCAGCCGGCCAGCGTTCCTCTACCGGCCCCATCAGGTGGCCCGCTTTGCTACGCCGATCGAAGAAGGAAGCTCCGCTTCCGCCATCGGCGGTCAGAAGGTGACCACTCGAGGTGGACGGTTGTTGTTGACAGTCGTCTTCATAGTCGCGGAAGATCTTCTTTCTCTTCTTCTTGGGCGCTGTGGGTCCAAAGAGTGTGTCGGTGGTACTGCCGCCCCCCTGAGCGGACAGTGTTGTCAGCGTAGTGTAGAGCTTGGCAGCTGTTAGTCGGGACATCAGGCCCCTCAGCTTGCCTTCTTGGGAGGCAATTTGCTTTACCTATCAGCGGTATTGGAAACACGACACGGACTAATCACTTGAATAACCGTTAATGACAGCAGAAAATACATCTAAAAAATTCAATTTAATTTATAATAAATAAACGGTTGTCCCGAAACAAAAGTAAATAATGATATAACGTCTGTAAAACAATATTTCAGGTTTAACGTATGAAGGAAGATAAACATTTAGTTTACCTATATTTAATATAGTCATACAATGTTAATTTCGAAGGTTTAACAAATTTGAAAAAAATTAAGATCAAAATGCAAATAAATACGTTAATTAAGTAAATTGAACAGAAACGACTCTTCCATAAACACAATATTGTTTTTGTATATTACGTGTTGATCACATGATCCGAAACCTCTCATACACATCAAATTGTTTCTGTTGTACGGAATTTAAAGTTGTACACCGTCAACTAGCGCTTCTAATATGTCTCGATCAAAAGGATATGTGTGGTGGCTTATTGCAAGTTGGTAATACTGAAAACATCGAAATTATTTTCAGTTAAAAGAGCTGTTGCTGTTTGGAAATGATATTATTAAGGTTGAATTTGATAGGTTTATTCACTAAATTATAGTGCTAGAATGTTACAAGTGTAGTGTTTGTCCTAAATAGATAGCCTACGGCTAAATTTAAATTAAACTAATGTTATAATACTTTAACGTTAATGTTGTAGGACTTACTTTACTTAAAAATAGAATATAATGAAAAAATATAGGAAAATATAACAGTTGTGTCTTGTCGAATATTTTATATTTGAAAATAACGACTGGAATATTCTGCAATGTATATTTTAGATACAAACAGGAAGCTTTTATCAAAATTATAATAATTAGATATAATTATAGGGGTTACATGATTCGTATACTTCAACTTTTCTACCATTTCATATATTTCATAGTTTAAAATAAACAAAAAAGACGTTATACTAATAATAACATGACATCGCACAATAAAATATATGTAATAGATATTTATGAAAAACACATTACATACATATATGTAATATGTATGTGAAGTGTAACTTGAAGATGAATATGAAATAAAAATAATTAATCAGGAATGATCTAATACTGTTAATGTACAATAATATGTTCATATATTCATAATAAAATAATCTATTAGTAAACAATTAAGAAGTAAAACAGGATGAGAATAAGAAAGGATTTAAAAATATGTAGAAACATGTCACTCACAATCCTAAAAAAGAAATCAAAAAATATTGTTTTACTGAAAAATCTTAAAAAGCTGCATGGTTGCTTGTTATTATATAAGCAAGATGATAAGTGAAGATAAAATAAACTGTATTTAGAGAAATTATTTATTTTATTCTTCAAAATAGTTTTTTACAATTTTGGTTTAATATTCTATTCAGCATTGTTTATTTCAATCAAAATACACGGATACAGGAATTATACCTGTGAATGAACTCAAAAAATTATTCGAGCAGACTATAAATAAATCTCGATAACTTGAACTGTTAATATATAAAAATAGATATACAACTTACCAATAGTTAATATAATTCGACACATGTTAAAAAATCGTCTTTCAGTTAAATCATCACTCAACCTAAAACCAATTTTGCTGAAGAAAACACGGGATCATTACAATACTATCCTAGCTAGGTACAAGTGGAAATGGGGAGATTAAATAAATCACAACTAGTAAAGGAAAGCAAAATATAAAGATACAATAAATTAGCCAAAAAATAACATTGAAATCCAAATCATTATTAGAAATAGTGCTCTTCCCAGTATTCCCGTGTTACCTGATGTTAAATTAGAAATAAAGCTAATTTCAACAGGATTGAAACGACAAGTATAGGCTATGCAAAAATAAATAGATGTATCGATTCCAATGATATGTGCCACTCCAAAAACATCACAATATATCACTTTTCGAGCAGTTATACATGGGAGAAACAAAAAGATAATTGCATATCAGTGCAAAAGAACATCTAAAAAGCGATGAGAAATAGAGACACAAAAGCGTTTGTAATGTTCCAACATTATTAAACAAAACACGCAACAAATAAGATTCTATCAAAGCCATTTAATACCATAATAGTAGAAAGAACATTTGACCATATAGATCGACACATAAAAGAATAAAAATACAACCGCGTATCAACATCATCTGGAATCGAGTTCGTCAACAACTTATGATATAATGGGATTTAAAAAATTCAAAATACTTTCTTTACATTCTACATATATTTAAACTCACTTTTTTCAATCATTTTTGTTCCAAATATGTTTCCAAATATGTTTATATTTTATATATATATGATTTTCATTATTTCAAATATAATTTTAAATAAAATTCAATAATTTTTACTTTATATGTATTTATAGTAAGTGTTTAGCGTTAACATACGTGATTACTATGACAAATTGACCTAAATTTTCATAATATACCATTTAAGCATATAATAATCGTCATTTCTCATTATTATTTGTATTATAAAAATAAAGCTTCAAATATCCTGAAAAATGTGAACCGACTTTCAGAGAAATAAATTCGATCTCACCGTAAACAAATAATTTCCTGAAATGTATAAACTGTTGATGTTACTAATATTGTTAGTCAGTGTAAAGTATTTTCTTTCAAATTTGAAGTATTACCAAAGTCAACTTCTACTAATTCTTCAGACTCTATAAAGCTCTTCTTGCGAGTTTTCTTAATATAATATCCTTATTTTTCTTTTAATCAATTTTGTACTTTCAACTTACTTTCACTTATTGCAGTGAGATATTCTTGATTCAACCACGATATTATCCTTCGTCACAGTTTTTATTTTAATTTTCTTTACTTCCGTTAAGTATAATGCCTTTTATACAGTCACTCAACAATAGCATAAAACACTTAAACACTCTAGGGCCTATAGTCATTTGCATTTTCAATCAACAGACAAAACAGTATTTCTTTCAATTTCTATTAGGAAACAAATTGTTGACCTATATTTGACCTATAAAGTCCTATATTTGTTTCTAAATGTAACTAAAACTATTAGAAAATGAATAAGAGAACAGATATTTTCGTGTACAAACTTACTATATTTGTTTTTGTAATTGTTAAATTAAACTTAATTATATGTTGATATCGATTATACTTATTATTATATTAGCTTTACTAAAAATGTCCATAACCAAATCATAAACTGCTTAATAATCTTCAGTCATTGATATTTAATCCACGACATTACACTTTATAATTGAATAATTTACTTTTATAAAATAATAATAACAATTATTCTATTAAGGAGAAAACCTATAAGTAAACTCACCTAAATTCAAATAATACGCTTTTAAATAAATACACAGAAAATGTGGTTTAACTTACAACTATAGGATGTTTAGATAATATGAAATGAAATATTACACGATAAAGAAACTCTGAAATATATCGTTGATTAAAACATTCATAATATTAAGTTTAAAAAAGAAAGTCTCTTATGTGTACTTTAGTTTTAAAGACATTTTTTAAAAAGCTGACAAAGAAAAATTAAAAGTGAAGTGATATGTCAATAATAAACAAAAAGATTTGCTTTTAAAAATCAATATTTTTTTTCTGAAATTTTATCTACCTATAGAAATGCACTCTCAAATTATTCCTTTGTATAAATAAAATGTCAAATGGAACAAGTTATGGTAAGTAAACAAGAACAAAATATATTACAGAATTGTATTTATGAAGATACCAAAACAAATGACAAAAAAAATATTTATGAAACAAAATGTACGTATAACAGGTGTTAATATTATAGCTTGAGAGGAACAGTAAAGATAATAGTATTCTACAAGCAGTCACTGTCGTATTAATTTATTTCTGAATTACACTACAAGCATCGATAATTTACTATTTCTTCACTAAAATACATTCAAATATTAGAAAATTATACAGAATTGACTCTTTTAATAAAAAGTAAAGATAAAGCAGCTGTTCTCTTTTCTGTGTGATAATATTGTCCCACCTTATTCTCCATTTGACTCTCGATGGCTCTAATTCGGCGACGAGAAGCTCCATCGGCAGAACTCATTGCATCTGCCTCTGTCAATTCTCGATTCAACTCCCATTCCACCGATTCTAACTCCACACGAGCGGAGCTAAACAATAAAAACAGATTAATACTCTAGCCATCGATTAAAACTTCTTAGTAGTAGTACAAAACAGTTGTACCTACTATATTACAAAGTTCCGAATACAAACAGCTATATACAATATACTAAACCAACATGTACGTAAAAAGGCAAAATAATGAAAAATAACTCTGTTTTTAACTGTATTGTCTACATCGTAAATACGTTATGGTGTGTCTACAGTAACCCTGATCATAATAAATTATGTTATCTACCTTATTTAAATAATATATCATCAGAAAATTGTATTACTTTTTTTTAACATTTAGAGAGTTTACTTTCATTCCACATTGTGAAAAATAAAAGATAAAAATATACGAGTTTTGAATAATATATTAATATAAATATATTAATTATTTTAAATATATGTTATAAAAAATTGCAAACCTTATTTCATCTTCTAAGGTTTTGATTTGACGTCTTAGTACCTCTTTTTCTTGCTTTTCCTCGATTGAAATGGCATTATCTACCTGAGCCAAGATGCCTGAAATAGATTACCCAAAGACCTACTTTAAAAATAAATAAAATTTTAAAAGAAATATCTCTCTGAAGCAATAAAAAATATTGAATGAGGGTAAGTAATAGTTTCGTTTAGAAATATTAACATAATATACTCCAAAAATATATTTAAAAAGTCATACCGTTCAATATATAGCATTTGCATTTCTACATAAATTACATGTTATATTCGTATCTAGAAATATAAATCAGTGAGGTGCAAAATTAGAATAATTATTTCTTCATTATTATATAGAATTATGAAAAGTTAACATTTTTAAATCTTAATATTTAATATAAAGCAATTTCCTACAAAAAAATGTAACTTCTGTATTGATGAAGATTGTACTTCAAAGGTTATACTTCATATTATATAGTTAAACTAATGATAATATAGTTTAAAGTTTTCCGTATTAAAGGTAGTGTACAAAAAAGTAGTCTATATAATATTATTAGTTGTTAAAAAATTGACATAAATAAATATACTACTTTAAGATGACAAGTACAATATGATATGTGAAATTAAATTTCCAAAAATTTACTTACTTTTACTAAGTTATTTAACTTCTGTTAAATTGTTAATAAAAAAATGTTAAACGAATCAATTTTATTTATATTATTACTAAACCGACAGGTAAACTATTGCTAAGCTAAAAGTAATTACGAATAATAAAAATTAAAAATATAGTTTAAGACTGGAATTCTTATTTCTTACTTTCTTCGAAATCTGTTTGATTGAAAGATGCTTGCACACCTGGCAAAGAATTGAGATCTGTCGAAGATGGCTTGATAAGGTTGTAGTCAATAGAGATATTGGCTACGGTTTTCTTCTTGGGAATATTAGTAGAAAACGGATGAGAATCCATGTTGCTATACTTTATTCTAAATAGATTTTAAAAATAACATTCATTACAAAAAATATAACTTTTGAAATTAAGGAATAAATGAGAATAATAAAAGTAGAGTTGTTCAGAATGAATCATGAATCATGTCTTATGACGAGAAAAATGCTCGTGTTGACCTTTTTTAGATTGAGTTCAACATAAGATGCTTAGTAGTATGAGAGTGCGCGGGCTAGTTCACCCCCCCCCCCCGAAACCAAAACCGAAACTGCCTTTTACAACTAACTTTTACTTCTATAAATGGTATACTTAAATAAAATTAATGATTTATTTATATACGTATATTCATTAATTAATTAATTTTTAAATTACTGAAATATTTTTAGTTAAAATTACTTTTTATATAAAAAAATAATTAGAATGGTTTTTTATATATTATTACAAAAATATTTATAACATTACTGTAGACAAAGGATATATAAGGAAATATTTAAAGAAATTTTGTGTACAATTCTTTCAAACGAAAAATAAGGAATTAAAATTTTTATTATAATTTGAATATGATATGTAAGATAGGGGGGTTCTGGAAATATATAATTATTCATTTATTGTATCTGGATAATAACTAATTAGTTTACGTGGTGATCTCACCTTAAATAATGTAATGATTTCTTCCAGAGCCTCAACAGACGCATATAAAGATCAAATCACAGAGACCACCGACAATTGAAGTGTATTATGTTTATCAACAAATAGCATCAGGGTCGGCTTTTGCTTATCTATATAAAGTAAACCATAGAAAATTGTTATGTAATGAATGGTCTCCATCGTCAATTGAATTTATTCACCTACAGATCTTGATAATTATCCAAATAAAATGAATTCCATAGTCGGTATATTATAACCTTTAAATTACAGCAATCGATTTGTGAAGACACTATGAAATTGTGTGTAGTTCATTATCGTGTGTATAATTGTCTGAGATGAGCGTATTATGAATTGTCACAGTGTAGCATACACCTTTTAAAATGTTATTGTAATTATAGCATTTATTCTTATTAAAAGAGTAATATTTTCCTTATCCTAAAATATCTATATATATCACATTATGTATGAATGAACGAAAATGTATATTTGTCAATTTATTAATTCTTGCACACTTTTACTAACAATATAAATGAGTTTATTGATATCTATGATATCGGATTTGTTTTACTTACTCATTCATTTATCCGATCTTTATGATCGATATAACAAATATATATAATTGAAAAATTAAAAATTTGTATTTTAATAATACAGAAGTATCTATTTTTAGTTGAATCAAACTAAGAGTTCAAGGTCTTATCGCAGAGTTTATTGTTAATATGACTATAATATTAATAAGAAAAAAAGTACAATATCGTCCTTAGAACATTTTAGAAAAGAAGAAGTCAACGGCGTTGTCCAGATCTCCCTGTCGATGAATATGTTTCAGTAGTATATTTGAAAGGTTTCATTTATTGAAACTTTTTTCTTTTCTAATGACTACAATTATGTATTTCTGAATCTTACAGAATCACAACCATGAAATATGGCTATTACTTCTTTTATAGGATATTTAAAAAAATTAAAGTAATTAATGGAAATGTGCAAAAAAAATATGTTTAGGAAAATCATTTAAGATGTTTAGGAAAATCATTTAAGGTGCTTAGCCTATGGGTAATCTGTAAGATCATCCAGTGATAAAATCCCATAGTAACAATTAATGTAAAATATATGTAGCTGTATTAAATAATTTTTAATCATTTTAGTCAAAAAATTGTCCTTTTAAAGATTTAGATTAATTGCTAACACAGCTTAACCCAGAAATATACTTTCTATTTTTTAGTTTGAATGTCAAGGTAAAATATATCAACTGAGTTGGAAGTAATTATCAATATTTTATGTTAATTCTTAAATCATATTGTGTTTACAAACTTTTTTTTGACATGACGTATTGTTCAACATTGTAACTTTATATGATGACTTTTTGATAGTTGAAAACATTAAAAAAAATTATGATTAGAAGTTAATTTAACTCGTGCAATTAGGCAAAATTTTAATTTTTTATAACAAATTATATTATATAATGCTCAAATTTATCAAGATATTACATTAAAATAGATAAATCCGATACTATAGTTTTGTTAGGTAATATTAATATATAATTTTTACTATCATCTAAAGTTGAAAGATTAGTCTAATTTGTATGCAATGCAAAGATCATCTGCATTCTTCAAAAACTGTGAAATCCATGTTCCATTATGACAGCCATGAATACGTTTAAAGACTGTCATATTTTTAATCCCGACAACATCTCTGAGATAGTCAAAAGAGATTTCATCACGATAAGATGGATTAAAATTTTGCCTGAACACCTCCCTGACTTCAGCACCACAGAGGAGGTATATAGTGGTATAATGGGGTACCGATTTCGGCATAATGTGAGGCATCATGTCTGTCGCCCACGGTGGAAGTTCGCAGGTGTCGGAATTAATCACACGCGAACAGGTTCCTCTGCAATTGTTGCGAACTTCGGCACTACTTTTGCAACCTAACAAGTAGGGGTACGTGGTGCAGCGAATCAGTTTGTCTCCGCCCTCATCACAGAAAAATGAATTTTGGCAGCTGACTGGACACTGTGTTTCGGTGACCTTCTTCGCAGCGATGCAGCGCTTTCCTGTGAGCATTTTTTGACATGTATCCTTTTTATCAACACAAAAATCGGTGTTTTTTTCGAATAGTTGACATCGATCGGCATCCAAAATTTCACGAACATCGCGATCGATAAACTCTTTCTGTAGAAAACAGGTCTGTTTGTTTCTGTGTGATTTAACTCCAACACCGAAGCAGTCCAAGCTTTGCTCGCATTTGATAAAACAGTCAGGTACAACATAATTTTTCATGTTAGTATACTTTGATTTATAACATGTGCTCGAATTGTATTTGGTAATTGAGACAACAACACTGACATAGGTTAGTGTTAGCAAGGTACGTATAGTCCATTCTGACATGTTTTCGAGCTGGATGAATTATTATGCTGGATTTTTTTAATAAAATAATTGAGAAATATAACATTTCCTAAAAAAGGAACAACTTTTAAAGCTTACAAAATAAAACAAGTTTTCGTGTTTTTTTATATATAATGTTTACCATTACTAATAGGATATAATAGGTGAGCTCAGAAATGGTAAAGCGCAAGATTTTAAAATGGGACATATGTATGCACAAGTGCGCAGAGTCAGTTTGCCTAAGGAAGTAACTTAATTGCAACATTGTTATACGCAAACAAAAAAGTTTCTGTCAGCATCTATACTATATCAACACTAGGGAAAATGACTGATTAAAAAAGGTTATTATGATAGGCCTACGTACGTTGACATTAAAAGATTAAGAAATTCTAAAAGGGACAGCATACGCTATATGTATTTTTTAAATTTTATAGTGTTGTTCTAATTATGTTTGCTTATAATTAATTAATAAATATAATTAGTAAAATCAATTAATTAATATATATTTATAAAACAATAAAGCATATATGGCCAGAACGCATAATTTGACACATTTTTAAACTTTTAACTGTAATCCTATTATTTCTATAATTAAAGTTTTTACATTCATATATTTTCATACTCGGTTTGATTACTAATAATGTAATGACTATAGAACAAGAGAAAGTGAGTGATTAAATGAAAAGGAAAAAAGTTATAGGCGATAGGAGATCACAAAACAGGCCAAATTAGACTGTAATCATGAGCAGGATTTATTTATATATGTATATGTATATATAACGATTAAACTAGTTAACTTAAACTATGTTTTCGAGTAGCTATCAATAGTGAATAAGTGTAACAAAATATACAGGGTGTCCCATAAGTTCTTGAACCTAAGTCAGTATAGATAGAAATTTATTAATGATACACAATGCAGAATAG
>JAUZND010006487.1:0-31218 GCA_034780555.1 Coelogynopora nodosa
TATAATGTCACATTTGTAATTTATAATATATGGATTAATCATATGTCACTATCTGAATGTATATAGTGGATGGATAAATGTTGATGGTTCCAAAGGGGTGGAGGAGCCCATTATAAATAAATATTTGTTTCCATTAAAAAAAAATCATTAAATATTTTCTGGAATTTGTTTATATTTCTGGAATTTCAGCACTGGAAATGGGCAGGCAACAATGGTTTAATTCAAACAGTTTTTGATTTTTAACTAGATCATAATTATGCTGTAAAATGAATAACACAATGAAAAATATATTTATTATTTATAATTATAATTTATTTATATTTAGCCCTATTTTTAATTAATAACATATTATATTTTTCTTATTGTACTATTTCCTTATTATAATTATTATTTGACTGTTTTTGTCTTAAAAGTATAATTTTAAATTACGGTATCTTTATTTGTTAATTATATTTTTTCATTGTTTGTATAACTTTGTTATTTTAATTATTATCAGTATTCCTTTTTAATACATCAAAGGTTTTATTGCATTTTCAATGTTTTGATAACGTTACATTCCTTTTGGTACTGATTTTCGTTGTTATTTCACTGTTATTTTAATATTTCCTGTTAATAATAATATTTTTGCTAGCTTGAGGGTAAGCGAAAACCGTGGAACTTTAATTATTTAGTGTAGTCTTCTTTCTTGTGAATTCCGTCTGCAATTTTATCAGGTTTTTCACATATTATTAAATCGTTCCTTCTTTATTCATAAGGTGACGAGTGTGTCGAAGCAGCAGGCTTTGGAGCGGATGTTGGCCTCTGGGGTCCCTCTGGTTCCTGGGGGTGCACCTGTGGTTGATGGGGCTACAGGGGCTGGTGTAGAGGGAAGTCCGGCCATGTGAGTTCTACATCACACTACTTATTCTTGTTTAACATTCGGGAAATCTCCTGCTACATACAGTGCTTAATTATCAAAATGACATTCTAGGATTGTACATACATGTTTCTGAAATTTTATTATATATTTTCAGGTTTCTTATTAGATTTTCGATATAAAATCTGTCAAACGCCATTATTCAGTTTGAAATTTGGCGTAGATTAAAAAATTAATTATTAGAGAATTAACTTAAACGTTTTAAATTGGCATATATTATGACTAATCTAATGTCGATACTGTTAAAATAAATCGGGAAAATAGACATGGTTTTCTATCATTTATTTTTTTAGTAATAATGATAATTTTCATAGTTTAAGATAATTCGTTTAATCACACTTCAGATACATTATAGCTAAAAAAATAATACATTGAAAAAAAACTAAGATTGTTGCAGAAAATCATTCATTATTATTTATTATAAACAGTTTTGCACTAACGGCGCCATCGTCAAAATTCTCCGTTGATAGATAGACATTTCCAGGATCATTTAGCCGGTTTGTGTATATTGTGTGACGCCTAGATGCTGTCTCAATTACTTGTTTACTTTCTCCGTGGATTGTACACTTATTAAATTTTTTAGTTCGCATCATTTTTCAAACTGATAAAAATGATTTAGACAATATTATTAGGGTATCTGCGATCGGTAAAAACCTAGAAAATCATTAAGCCACCGGAAAAACCTAAAAAACCGGGAATTTGGCGAATTCAAGGAGAAAGCACGGGATGAAAACAGGCTATTTACTGAATGAAAACAGGGAATTGGTCTTGATATTTCCTGAGAAAAGACAATTGTTAGCCTGGAAAAACCGGGAATTCGATTATGATAATAGGGCGGACACCCTGTATTATAATATTGGTGTTTCAGTTAAGTTGGAATATACCCAATTTTTTAGTTTTTTTTACACTTTTTAAAGATTCAATATTTTACCACATAACAAAATAATAACTGAATTCTAATATTTATTATACTTAAAATGTCAAACTGGTTAAAAGACTGAAAACTGAAATATAATAATCTAAGCACAGATTAGGTGATTCAGAGGTGATAAGTGCCACTGGGCTGATAATTTTGTATGTGTAACCATATCTGTACAAAGTAGGAAATTGTGTGTAACAAAACTAAAACGGTGCCGTCATAGCAGTGTGTTTAATCATTTTTTAGCATTATAGTCTTGTTGACCATTGATATACTATTTTCCAGATGGTTAATGAGAACATTTAAGTCCCCTAGAATTCAGTATGGTGTAAATATTTCATTTTAAATTTGTTACTATAGGCTTCCCTGGCGATTGAGAAACCTGAAACACAGGAACATTTTATCGTTTGAAAAATACGAGAAAGCCAGATCTTAGAAACACACATGTGATTTGATGTTTTTTGATTACTATTTGATACAAAAATTATAATGGAGACATTACTGTAAAATTCTATTTTAATTTATTTCTCTTTTACTTGTAGAATAATTAAAACAATATTTTGAACACAGAAATGATTTTGTAAGTTAGGAATTGGAAGTGGCATATTTTCCTGTAGTATATTCCTTTCAGAATTTCTATACCTTTATTAGGCCTACCTGTAGTACGTCTGATAAATTATACTGTCTATTTAGTTGTCACTATTTTTTTGACGCAACAAATGTAATATATATATATACTGTATATATTTATTGTAATTATGATGTTAATATGACAAATGCAAGCGTCGGTCCCAAATGGCCTAAAAATCTAAAAATAATTTTAAAGGAGAAAAATCATGTTCTTAAAAATTCATGTTTTTTCAAAAATGCCAAATACAATACCTATAAAAACCAAGAAAACTCCGACATTTTATTATGTGTCCTGTGATGTTATTGAATTGTTCGTTTGAGTATATTCAAATATTTGTTAGTGTCACACTGAAATGTCAATTCTCAATAATTCTATTGTTGATGCTTTTCTTACTGTATCTTTTCTATTTGTGATGGAAGTATGAAAGAATTACTGTTTTAAATTAAGTCACATCTTTCATTTTGTCATAACCACTTCTAACAAACGTTTCGAATAAAATTATTGATTGCTTTTTGCGATTATTTAAGCCTATATTTTACTTGCAGTATAAAAATACCATGACTCCTACCATCTGAAGAATAGATAAATCTGATAAATGTTTGGTTTATATTATAATATTATGGAAAATCTAATTGTAATCTAATATTTTGAAGTGCCTGTTAAATATAAGTAGAAATATATTTTGTTTAAAAAATAAGTGTTAAAAATATAAAAAATAAAACTATTGTTTCTATTTTAACATAAACAATTTAACACTAATTTCTTATAATGGCTTCAATGTATGACTATTAAATTTATAAATTATCATGGGGCAACAAAGGGATTTAATTAAATTTATATGTAGGTCATAATTGATAAAAGAAATTCCATTTAAAATTGAAGCCGCGGTTGTTGCATACGTATTCCTTGTGTGTAAAATAAACTTTATATTATAATGTTTAGTAAATTGAATTTGGTAAATTTAGGGTAAAAATTATAATATTTAAGTATTATTTATTTATAATGACAAATATTATAGTTATAATATACCGGTGATAGGGTATTACATGTCAATGTATAAAAATAACTTAGATTATTTATTACAGTATATTTTAAAAAATGAAATAAAGATCATGTGTTTCATACAGTATAAGCTGTTTGAAATAAATATTTCCTTAATAAAAATTGCACAATATCGATGAATCATCAGATTATATGCATGATAAATACAGATGGATTATATATATACTGTATATATTTAAATTTAATAATTGCTTTCTATCATATTTGTGTGTTTTTTCTCATTTTAAATAATATATTATAAATCGATACATGCATTTTTTCCTATTTATTATAAATAAATTCATTTCAGTAAAAACGACAAATAATTAAACATTATAACATGAGTGAAAAAATATTCGATCATACAAATTAATTTTTATAAGTATTCCGATGCACTAATACACTATTATGAATCATTATTACTTATACGAGTGCACTGATTATTGTCAATATACATTACAGAAATTTTTTTAAAAATGGAATGCAGTGCTTCAACTATTTATATGAAGTCACTGCCTTATAAATCATTTGTGATTCAAATACATGTGGTTATATGGTTAATATATATTATGTAGACATTTTCCATGCGGTGATGTGTGATAATAATACTATACTAATTTGATCCCCCGGTGCAGCGGTGCCTCAGTGGTGAACGCCAAACTGCTCGAACTGGCCCGCCAAAAGGCCTCCAAGATCACCATTCAGCGGCAACTGCAGCCGGAACAACAGCCCGACCAGACCCAGGCCACTGCGGCGGCCATCTTCAAGGGGGCCGGGATGAAGCAGCCTACCTGGTCCAACAAGACCCTGGCCGAGCAGTTGGCCGGCAAGTTGAACGCCAAGTTGGGCTATCTCAAGCAAGAGGAGATGGAGGAGGAGCAGACCAAGGAGGCCGCTGATACTGTCCAGAGGTAGGTGGGTGTGCGCGCGTGCTCCACTGTGTTGAGTCGATGTTTTGCTGTTCGTGTGGGAATCATGACGTGTTCCCTCATATCTGTTATGTTGGGAGAATGTAGTTAACAAATGGATACATCAAGAATTGACTTTATTTCGTGTCTTTCTGAGACCTATATTATATTTAATTGGTTATTTGTAATCCTTTTTTTAAATTATCGATATTTAAGTTTGCGGATAGTTTCAGAGAAGTTCGGCATACTATTAAATATACATTAGTTTAACGTACATAAATGTCGTTTTCCTTTTATTGTTTTTTTATGATGAAGACTGAGTTTTAAGCGAATCATTTATTTAATGATCATTATATTGCTAGTTAATGTTGTAGATGTTTTTTGCCGGAAAATAATATAGAACACAGCATTTAGGTGTATGGTTTAATTGAATTAATGTAAAAAACAGATTTAATTACATTTTGTGATGTTTATGTATAATTCTTGTACAAGATTTTGTCTTATATAATCAGATCTATATAATATATAGATCTGATTATATAAGACAAAATCTTACAAAATCCTTAAGATTTAAAAGACTAAGATTCTGTAAGATTCTAAAAAGACTAAATCAGTACAGAACACTTTTTACTTAACAATATGAGATATTCTAAAGCTGTTATAGTAAAGAAGCATAAATTGTAATTTTCTTATTTGAAAATTTTGAATGTTAATTACAATATGCATTAGAATATTGCTGCTGATTTTTATTTAAATTTAAACTAAATTATTCCTATATTATTGCAAACTGAGTATATTGAGAATATTTAGTATTCTAGTATGAAAGTAATATGAAAAATTATTTAAAAAAACTAATTCAAAAAGGTTAAAATATATTTTTTTAAATAATATATTTTAATATGTCTTTTAATATTATAAATTTAAAAATTGGGCATAAATACAATAGCACAAATACTTTCTAATTTTAATAAAATAATATAACTAAAATTGAAAAACAATTCTACGGTGAATTTTATGTATAAACGTATAAACATGTTTAATTGCATAAAAATATGGTACAAAATGCTAATACTATATCTTATTATTTGTAATAGCTTTGGATTTATTATTTTACTTTTATGAATTAAGTTCAACCCTAGATTCTCCGCAAATAACACATGTTGGTAATCTCTATTTCTCAGATACGAAGAGGAGCTGGAGATCAACGAATTCCCACAGAACGTCCGCTGGCGCATCACTAGCAAGGAGACCCTGGGTCAGATCTGCGAGTACTATGAGGTGGGCATGACTGTGCGCGGGAACTATATTCCGCCCGGTCGTGGGGGTCACAAGGACAAGGACAAAGACAAGGACAAGGAGAGCGAGGAGAGGCCGCTTTATCTCACCATCGAGTCGACCAACGAAATGAGCATCCAGTCGGCCAAGAAAGAGGTCAAACGGATTGTCAAGGAGGAGCTCGTCAAACTGGTCAGTTATATCATGGCTGCTGAGATGTACAGCACGGCACTGCACTGCTCAGACGCCTTTGTTTCTTAGATTAAGTTGAAACGGTGTTGTTGCCTCGTAGTTACTATAGTATACAATTAACAATTCAGCAACCGTTATTGGTCTAGCGGCATGCTATAGAAATCTTGATTGAGAGAACGACATGTTATAGAGATGTATTAGACTGTAAAATAAAAAGTACACAGCTTATTATAAAGTTATATGTTAGGTTATTATTTGATTAAATTTATTATATTATGTGCATTTCGATCAAATATTAATTGTATTTATTGTTATTTCTTCCAATTAATGATAATTAGAATGTAATTTCATGGGCGTACACATGACTTTGGGGGGGGGGGGCATTTTTTTGGTGTTATTCGTTTTAACATTTTTTTAAATTGAGTGTTCGGATAGTCGCTGTGCAGTGAAAATAACAAACCTGAACCAGTTAACTGAAATCAATCAATTATTATTATATAAAAATTATTAAAGCATTTAAAGTCAAAAGTAATATTTTTAGAAAATTGTTTTATATTCATTGCACAGCAACTTTACGAATACCCTGTACCAAGTTAATTTCCATATAAGTAAAACAAAAATTCTCAGAGATACACATAACAGTAAAAAATGATGATTAATAAAAATGTGCGATAATACAAAAACAACTCAAGGGATCTTTATAGATATAAGGTATCATAATCATATTAAAGGTTACAATGTAGGTGTCATTTTTTCTTTCCTGTTAATGTTATTTAAACTTTGATATAACATTACTTTTCAAAAAGGGCATCCTCATAAAATTATGGGGGGGGGGGGTGGGGGTTCCCCGCACTCAACGATCTCCCTGTGTACGCCTCTGAATTTTGTAAAGAAGCAATTTTCCAAACTTTTCTATGAATATTGATTGGCTTTTCGCAAAGTTACTGTTCTATGAAACACTAAGTCATGTAATCTAAAAATTATTTATGTGATATATAAGACAGGCTTCTTTCAATTGCCATTTACGTGGAATGTCATTCTCCCACTAAACCAGTTAGCGTTTCTTCAAAGTTCTTCGTATTTCACAAAAGTGTATTGGCATATACCATTATTATACTGTTATTATTTATGTTAATCATAATTAGAATCATTTTATGTTCACTTAAATATATAGTGTAACATTTAGTTCTGCATATTTCAACTTATTATGAATATACAATAGTTATAAGAAATATTTCTGTTGATTCATTTTACCAAAATTTACGATAATATTCCGTTTATTATACGAAATATATTTACTATTTTTAAATAAAAAGTATACGTTTTATAACATACACTTTGGGATATTATACCAAATTGTTATTAATTATTTCATGTGATAATAATACTATATTCAATTATGTTATTTGTAATTTATAATTGTTTTATCGAGCTTTGATTTGTGCTTAATTGTCTATACCAGGCTAACATTGTGGGAAGTATGTGATTATGTTAGAGTTTTGACGATACATGATTGTTCTAGTTTAAAACTAAGAAATGCTTTTCTTGTATCGTTCTGCAAAACCTCAAACAAAATAACGCATATTACCATGGATTTTAAAAACAATGTTAGCCTGATATTGAAAGTTAAGCACAAACCAAAGCTCGATAAAACCATAACATAATTGGATGTAGTATTTTTATTACATGAAATAAATAATTATAATTTTAGTAAAATATTCCAAATAGCACGTCTACAATATAATTAACAGAATACTTTAGTCAATTTCGGTAAAATAAATCTGTCAGAAATACTTCTGAGAAATAGATTGTGTTTTAAATAATTTTAAATATAGAATTTAATAATTACATATTTTACTTGGTAAATGTTAATTTTCGGTGGATATTGTACTTTCCATGCGAACCTACTGAATATTATTGTAATATTTTATTGGTTATTTAATTGGCGACATTATTATTTATCGACGTTATTCAGTTAACCTTAAGTTGTATTATAAAAGTGTTCTTCTTTGTTTTCAGCAAACGTCAAATCAACCATTCAATCGGGGAAGATACAAAGTTTTGTGATATATTTGTTACAGTTGGGACATCCCAAAACAAGACATTGTGCAGTTTCACATTATTTGATTATTATGTATTATTCGTTTTACTTCTATCATTGTCATAATAAAATTGAATGTACCTACTATATTATAATAATTCTTTGTTTTCATTATATAGTCTCGATCATACTTTCATAGTGGAAGGAAATAAGGGCAACATTGTCATAAAATTAAACCAAGAGGAAAAAAACATTAATATAAAAAGTAACATAAAAATTATATCAAACTTATATTAAATATTATTTTAGGATGATAATGTTCAAAAACATAATCTAGTTACTTACGCCTATAATAGAATTATGTTTCAAAGGTTGACGTATATTCATGAGCTATGGTTTATTCGCATGATTATGCAATAACCGAACTAAATTGTCATATTCATAATATTATGTAGTGCACCATTTATTGAGAATTTTTTTCTACTACTACAGAAATAAAATAAAACTAGCGGATAAATTAGGTAAAGTACGCATTTAAAGCTGTTTTCCGACCGCTTATTTGAAACGTACAGATTCGGGGTAGTTGATGAATTTATTGTTACCAGCCTTTCTTAAATCGTACGTTTTAGAAAACTAATTTCATTAGAGAAAACATATCGTGTAATCAAAATATGGATTTATTTTGAGTTTGAAATAGTGAAATTGCATAAAAATTTGTAAAATTATGTTACATTATTTATAATATGTTATATACCACTGTAGTGCGTATATAATACTAATTTTGGAATACTACTAATTCTATTTTTTGTAAAAATCTTACATTTATAAATAAATCTTTCATTTATTGGCGCAGAATCTGCAAATAATTTGGTTTTCCACGCAAGAATTCTATAACAGCTTTTGTACAATAATGATTTTAAATTGGTGGGTAATTGTGTTCAAAGTTATCCACCATAAATTATATTTAATTTTTATAGCATTTGATCAAAACTTATGCAGTAGTATTTAGTTAATAAAATCTAGGCTATACATATATTATATTTTAACTATTGATTTACAAAGTTGCTGGTCATAGATACAATTTATTTAATTCTACGAAAACTAATTTTGACAAAATGTCGGAAAGCAACAATCTGTTGTTGAACGTATTGTATTAAATTAGACAAAGGGAATATATTTAACTGGCTGATTGAAAAATTTGCAGATTTTTTTAATAAATTATTTTATAAGGTTTACTTTAAAACGGTTTAAAATTTAGGGATGTGATTTCTATGTAATTAATATATTTGAAAACTTTAACAAATTTAATGTACTGATCAATTGCCTTATACTTGGCCAAAACAATATAATATAAGATTTTTGTCAGTCATACTGTAAAATGTTTCATTGATGCTATGTTCGATTTGTTAAATGTATAATTATTTTTGTAATCTAAAAACAAATAACACGACGGAACTATAAAGCATTTTCATAAAATCGTTTAATTTAAATATTCAATGTTTTACTGGCAGTCGTCAAACATAAAGCAGGGTACTGGTATAAATATTAAATGTTAATACATTTGCAGAGTCTAAATATAATTTTATATTATAAAATGTAGGCTATATGGATAAGGGTATCATTTTTATTGCGTACCACTATTTTTAATTTTATTTTCCCTTTTGAATTATAAACTTATTTTTTAAATTATTCTTACACACATACTAAGTTCCCTTATTTGTAACAAAGTTATTAACAAATGATCAATCAGTTTAACGTTTCATTTTATAACTTAAGGGAACTCGTAACTTATAAAATCTCTTTATTGTAAACAGTAGGGAATTTGACTGGATTATAGCAGCTATACACATCGACACTGCACTGATGACCAAGTTGAAAAGCTCGCGTTGACCAAAACTCGTCTTTTCTATAGATTCAGAGATATTCCGGCGCAGATGGTGTTCGTCCACTCTTCACTCTATACGCTGGTGTTTATTGCGACAAGGCGCTGTCGGTCAAGCCAGGATTACTCACATCCGCTGACGTCCTGTCCCAGAGCGTTAAGATGCAATCCATACTTCAGTGAATTTTTCTCTTCTATATAGATTAAGACAGGTTGTGGACAGTGGTACACATATATAATGAATTATGGTAGTCGTTAGATTATTGTATATTTAATGGCGTGTATAGAGTTCTGAAGACATCAATTTCTGATTGACACCGGTCATCCTTTAAAACTTACGATTAATTACTCATGATTAACCGATGTTTCGCGTCTACTTGTGTAAAATGGACAGTTGTCGCTTATTAACGATCATTTAAAGACACTAGCTTGTAATATTTTATATGGAAACGAAATTTTATTTTTTAATTATTTTATAGGAATCCATTATTATGAAAATTAGTGTACATACCGCCCTGAGTGGTAGTCATTGAAATGCGGGAATAAATGTGTCAATGTAATACTTTTATAAAAAGAAAGACATAAAGATATAAATACGACTTTTCAACAAAAATATATAAGAAGGTCAATTTAATATTTAAAAGGGGTTTTCATTTACTTTTCTTCTATCTTTTAACTTTGTTTCTTCGACTATTTCAATTACATTTTTTATATACTGCCTTGTTCATATAGCCTTTTACAGTATTGATGCCGATATTATTTTATTACTAGACCTTACAGTCTTTTGTTTTGAAAATGGATATATTAATTATGATCAATACAAACGTGCATTGTATATATATATATATATATATACTTTATAAATTAGCGTTTTGTATTTAAGCAGGACTTCACCCTCTGTAAACAGAATCAGGAAAAGTTGATGTAAATATCTCAAATCTATTGAATTATTTCTGATGACTCAGAATCCGAAAACATACATTCTAAAATTAAACAAGAGAACATTTCTTTTAAAATTCCACTTCGATATCTTAACAACACAATGACATTGAAGATATGAATTATAGAAGAACAATGAATTGTTTATATTTCAATCATCCACATTTCGTATGACTCACTTTGTGATAGTTCATTCAAGAATGTGAATATTAGAGTGTATTGCATACATATATATATATGTTGGAACGCAATGTGTTTTAACCATACTATAGATATCTCATATTATGAAATTAAACGTTTATTAAAATAAATATAACATCTAAGGTTATAACGGTGAAAATGGAATGAATAATTTTCTTTACATTTCATAATTATGAAGTAAAATCAATAATTCAGTGAATACAGATAATTATAGATTTGTTGGTCACAAATTATTAAAAAGTCAAATATCAAAAAACCAAATAATAAATAAACCAAATAAATAAATAAAACCAGATAAAACTTGATAAAAACTCGATAGATAACTATAGCCTACAGTAGGATTATTTAATAAAAATAAAAATAATTTATTGAATAAACATTATCAAAGTTTTTAAATTAATTTAATTTATAAAGTATTAAATTAACATTAATTTATTGAAATTTTAGATTATATAAAATGATTAAATAGTCATTAATGTTTCACAGAATAATAGTTCGCAACGTCATTATAATAAATGTATACATTAAAAATGTCTTAATGTCTAAAGGCCTGCCGCCGCGATAAGGTAAAACGTCGTATCTGAATATTTCAAAAAAAATTCGAGAAAACGGCTGTTTGTGTTTGACTTTCCCATAGTCATATGCATATATACAATATAAGGCAAAATAAAAATGCTTAAAATAACCAAATTTGACCGCCAATTAGTTATACATTTTTATATGTTACATTACACTAGATAAACATCTGCATATTAGATATCTAACTCAATTTTACAAAAATGCAGATATGACGTTTACCTTGGTATGAACTGCCTAGTTATAATTGTAACCATATAATGTACCGTATAGTTATTAAGTAGGAGTTTTGTATTGTTAAAACATCTAGCTGATACGGTATCAGTTATAGGACAAAACGATACCTCATCAGCTCCCAATTATATTAACTTATAAAAAATATAATTCCAAAAAGGGACATAAAAATCACGTAAATTTTTATACTTTACATACGTATGTACACTTTAATGTTTTCTATAATTTTTTGCCCTTTCAATTTATCATTTTGGTTAGATACATGTTTGAGTTAAGATAGGGTGACTCTTCTGGTGTTTTGATCTAAAAACCCTCAAATTGAAATATGAAGGACCCTCCAGCCACCTCCACCGATTCCACCTTTAAAATTCCATAATAAGAAAAATACGTATACAACCAGTAGGAAAGCAATGGTTCCCTTTTTTGTAAAATAAAAAATTCAATAAAATAAAATATAAATAAATAAATAATGCACAATAGATAATAATAGATCTAATTAAATAAATTCGATTAATAAAAAAATAGGTAAATTATACTTTTGTGATCATTAAAAAATAATTCCTTATTAAAAATGTGATTATCTAATAACCATTTATTTATATAATTTTTTATATAATTTAGAATTTCTTTAGAATTCTAATAAAATAAATTGTTAACTTGAAAACTTCATGTAAATTTTTCAATTAAGAAGACACATATTTTCGTGTATAGGCGCTTAGCCCTAACTCCTATTTTTATATGTTATCGCGTGACTGCATATGTCATTTAGACGGTTTTATTTGGACTCTCTCATCAATACATCACGTGTGGAGTGAAGCCCAAAATATTTAAGGGTTATGTTTTTAGGTGGATGGACACCCTTATACAGTTACCCTTAAAAAGAAGCTGAGAAATTTTAAAATTCTACTAATTAAAAAGAACAACAACACTGAACAGTGATACTGGCGGAAGAGTAGAAAAATGATTAATTCTATTTAAATAAGAATATAATATAAAAAACAGAAATCATGGCTTTTTATTAATTTTATTAAAATTTATAACTTTTGTTGTGATATTTCTTTGCACATCTAGCCAATTAGCTTGTTGTAATCGTTTTTTTAGAATTTTAAATATAGTTCTTATATTTAAAAATAATTGGTTCTATATAGTATATAAATAATAATTATGTATAACATATGAACAATATATATACATCTATATATCTATATCTATATATACATCTATATATACAACTATATATATACAATAAAATAAAATAAACTGCAAATGAACTAAATATAAATATGAAAGCATATCAAATTTTTGGTTGGAGTTCTACATTTGCAATTAATAGCCTATGATAATATTGATAGTTAGTTATTAAAATTTTGCTTCTTTAGATATTTCTTAAAATATAAATTTAATTGAATTTGACAAGTTCATAATTTTTGTAAACTTAGCTAATTTATTTCTCTATTAATCTGAATTCATAGAAACTATTTTTTAATACAATATATATTGATAACATCTTTCTCAGTTTTATTATTCTTTGCTTTAAAATTGATTCTGAATGAAAATGTTTAGCTTATTAAGATTTTGATCATAAGCATGACTTATAATAATATAATGTATATCTATTTTAAAATATATTCAGTCCAGCAATATAACAAGTATATTTTATATTTTAAATATGTTTGAAACACATTTATCATTAAAACACATTATTTATTACAATAAGATTTATACATATATGTACACATATATACATACATACATACATACATACATACATATGTTTTTACTATACAACGGCCAAACGTCAAATATAATTTAATGAAAAAAAATTTTCCAATAAAGTTCGTTTTTTCTGATAACCAATAAGTTGCACAATATATATATTGACATTTTTCTCGTTTTTTAGAAAATTGTTTTTATTTTTTAAATTGAATAAACCGTTTTTTGGGAACCTTTTCATTAAATGTTGTTGTGATTTATAATTTTGTTAAATTAAATATACTGTTATATAATTTAATAAAAAAAGTATTAATATAACTATATATTTAAATAATTTACAATTATTATATCAAACTCTATTCTCTACAATGTTGACTACATTTAGTAAAACGTAGTATACATGATATGTGTACATTATTTAGCGATTTGTAACATCACCCCTAAGGACAATATTGGTCTATATTAAGTACATTTCTGGTCAAACGTTAATAGATAATATTAAGTTGTTATATAGTTTACTTAAACATTTTGATTTTAATATTATCACAATTATAAAAAATAAATTAAAAGCACACTATAGAAGACACGAATACGGTTATGTTGTTTTCTGGATTCGAATGTTAATTGGTGTGCATTTTGTTACATTATATGTCAATTAAATAGCATGGATAGATGAAAACATATATATTCTCATAAGAGCCTAATTGGAACACATTTTTGGACTTAATATTTGAATCGAATAACGGACAGCCTATTTTTTTAAAAAATGAACCAAATTTGGTACCTATTAGCATAGAATTGAAACGAATATATTTTCCAAAGTATTTCTGTTCAAAAGTACAGAAATAAACGTTCACTTATAAAGCTCACGAAATCCATTTAAAATAACGAAATCTGTAAACATTTATAATTTCTATTTTTATGTGAAAAAACAATTTATTTATATGTTCGCGAAATTGTAAACTGATGAATATATTTTACAAAATATTAATTTGTAATATCCACTAAATAAAATTACATTTTTAGTACAAAATTCTATTAATTCCAAATATTCTGTGGTATATCTATATTATCCGGCTATGAAAAAATAATAAACGAATAATATAATAACAAATCAATATTTTCTTTAACTTTGTCAAATTTAATTATGATCATATTATGAAAATTTTAACTAGATTAAATTCTGTTTTCTTACAGATATATAGATCATACAAAATAAATGATTATTTGTTCGATATGACGTTCTTAAATAAAATGTTTTAAAGATGAATATTTTGCTAATGTAATGTGGGCGTAGGGCATAAAATACATAATGAAATATTACATAGGACTATATAATGTTCTTCTTAATTGTTAAGCAGCATGTGAACATATTGTGAAGTATTTATGTCATACTTTATGGTTTTAACACAGCATAAAGTAGAATTTTTGTTTTGTTTTACAATATGTAGTATTAGATCTATTAATAAGTAACATTTTATTAATTAGATATATTAATATATGTAAGTACTAATAAATAATAAAAAATGACAATAAACGGCTAAAAATAAACATTGAAGAATGGGAATTTATTATCTTACAAAATATAAATAAATAATCATTTACATGAAAGTTAGGATTTCTAAATCATAATTTTCATAAGTTATAATAGAATCTTTCAATATTAGATAGTCTTTCGATTTAATATAAAACAATTGAAAACTATTTATTGAACTTTAGAATGTCTTATTTACAAAATATTTAAAAAAAAAATTACGTTCAGTAAAAACTAAAACATTTGCGCATGTTAGCAAGTTTACATGTTAAATGGCTATTTTCTACATACAAGATTTTATATGTATTGAAATAGTTTGTGTTGTGCAGTGGAATCAAAGAGGATACACATCATATATAAAAGCCACATACATAGGCTCATTCATTTGTTGTACTGATTGTTAACAATAAAATAAAAGTATTTCTCTCAAATAAAATATTTTAAAATATGCAATGAATTGAATAAAATTATTTATTGTCCTATCCTTCGGCTATGGCTACTTCAATTATCCCAGAATCCTCTTTTCAAAAATATGAATGATACATATAATTTGACTTTTATTTTACATATATATACAGGATACAATATTTGTATAGAAATCATTTCTCCTTCAGAATGACAGCATATTTCCGTTGTTATCTGAATGAAATTTTCCGTAATATACAGAGATAACGATATTTTCAAATGGATCTGTCGTTTGAATTTTTCAATAAGATTTTTGAAGAAAAGAAAAACCAGTTGATATAAAGTTTACATCGTAAAAAACTTGATAAACAAAAAGAAACTTGGTTAAATTGTTATATGTTCTTATACGTTGAATTAATAGTTGGTTTTTTGATTAACGTCTTTAATTGTCAATTGACGTTAATCCCTCAATTAATTTGTGATCATATATAACGAATTTTTTTTGAAAAAGTTGTAAAATATAAAATTTTCTAATGATCAATTTTTAAATTGTTTGGATCAATCAAAATATATGGAAAGCTATACGATGGTGTCCATATATATGCACAAGTAAATATTTAAGTTTTTTTTTATGCTAATGTTATACATGGCTTTTTTTAAATATGGTAAACTTTAAATAATGCATTTTAAATGTATTTTGAGTTTTAAGCCTGTCAATAAAATATCAGTTTATTAGAAGTTTATATATAAATAAAATTCGATATATTCTTTAAAATATTTTATCAAGAAAAGTTAGTTCAATTTTAACTTAAGTTAACTTTTATAAATTTTAAAGTTACTGATTGTCTCTGTATTCGTATTTTATTATACATACTCAAATTTGTTACTCAGCAATATGTGTTATATCTTTGCATAGTAATATAATTTCTTAACATTTTCGATAGCATTCACGTCGTAATATTTCCCAAAGTCCTCATTCGATATTTTTTCTAGTATAATTACTATACTGGGATATACTATTTTTTATCAAATTCGTAAATAAAATGTTGCAAAGTAACACAACCTAAACATAAAAGCGGAGTCACCATCATGTCGAATATTATAAATAGCTCCACATTCAGTAATGTAATCCATTGTAGAAAAATTGTCGCAACATAGAATTTCTTGTCATTTTAATGGAAACAGATTAAACATACCATATACACTGTATATACATTTATCTATTCATCCACCTGCATATCAGTCGCAAAATCTTTTATAGCATTAACAAAGTAATATGTTAATCACGTTAAACAAATTCTATACATACATGTAGAAAATGTTATATATTGAATCGTTAATAATGTGCATGCTATTTTAGGAATACATTTTTAGGAATAAAATATTTTTCTATGAAATAGTTAAGATCATTTTATATATACATTTTGTGTTGCATACTTTGTAAATTGGATATAATTGTACGATTTAAGGTAGTACATTTAATACATGCATATAATATAGTCAATTGATATTAAATATAATTAATTCTAAACGCCCAAAAGGCTAGCATTCTATTTTTATAGTTATTTACACTGACCCATTAGTTCCGTTATATATCATGATAATTTGCATGCTTTTATAATATTTTATATTAACTATAGATAGTAATGAAAAACTATATTAATTTTAAAAGTCATACTGGTTGATGAAGTCTAAAAAATAAATCACTGTCTTACCACCTCTGTAAATTTAAATAGAAATTTTTAGTTTAATATGACTAAATTTAGCCGAACTAAACTATAACAATAAAGTAAATACATGTTCAATAATCGTATACTTTAAGAATATGACAAAACATTTTCATTATTTAAAATTTTATTTTAAAATAAGGAAATTTCATTAACAAAAAAATTAACTTTTATAAAAAATGTATAATGTGTGATCTTCTTTATTTTTTAGGTAAACATGACATCAACATTTTTGTTCGATTATAGATTTTTAGCAAGATAACTTATATATATATAACTAAATGATTATAAATATGTAAATAGTCTTAGTTTTAGAAAATAATTGTTAGATATTAATATATGTATCATTTATAACAATAACAACTTTTTAGAAATAGTTGATTAAAATTTTTAATTTTCCATAATTAAACATTGAGCTTATCAAAAACCAAATGCATTCTTATATAGACAGTATAATATTTAT
Source organism: Coelogynopora nodosa (assembly GCA_034780555.1). Classification (NCBI taxonomy): domain Eukaryota; kingdom Metazoa; phylum Platyhelminthes; order Proseriata; family Coelogynoporidae; genus Coelogynopora; species Coelogynopora nodosa. The sequence continues at coordinate 17,598 of JAUZND010006487.1, forward strand.
AAAATATTATATTGCACTTTTTTATACAAAAGTCACGTTTTTTATACTTAATAACATCAGAAAGAAACCATTTCTGTATAACGAATCTGGATAGTTCGAGTTATGCCGAGCATTATCTTATTTTTAAAAACATATCATAGAAGATAATGCTGTTTGGAGAACCAAATTTTGTAATCAACTAGATATCATAATTTATAATATTATAATAAATAATTTGAAAGCTTTTAAAAACCAGCAAGTCACGTCTAGAATTAAATCCCCAGTCATCATTAGATAACTATTATTAAGACGTAGATTGAACTGTCAATGATACAGTGATCTCCCTTTAGCCAAATTTCATGACAATGATTTAATTGCAAAACGTATAATTAGAGCCATTTTTGTAGTCTATTCTTTTAGCGAGCTCAGTAATTATTCTATCTTTGCATTTTATCAAAAAGATTTGAGATTTCAAAGTTAAAATATTCTTTACTTTGACGATTTGATGAAATAAACTGATTAGTAATTGTGTTGATCGAAACTTTCCACAGTAAGCTGGTCTGCGTACTGTTATATTTTGTTTTAATTAAAATGTGTTTTAACATAATTTTAATTTAGAAATTTTTGTAGACTTTATCGCATTGAATAATGTTCAACAAATCTTTTCAGTGCGGTAAATTGACAATATTTAAAAAATAAATAATTCAGCACTGTAAGATGCATGTGGTAATTTAATTTATGATTTTAAAGGCAACTAATGTTACAAATAATTATAATAAATGTAACTATTCTTCATTATTAATAAGAAAAGTTAATCCTATTCTGGATAAAAATTCTAATTTCTCCCCACCCAACAAAGCGTTATTTTGACACGTTTGCATTGTCGGTCATTTATATACGTAAATGTAATTATGTTTTATTATAAACATCAGTTGATACATAAATACTTAAAAATAAATGTGATATATTTAGTGAAAAAAATATCATAATCATTTTAATATAATATGTTAATTCTTATCGACGATACCGAAAAATACAACATCATTTAAATAAGTTTATATTTACACTTAATAACATAAAACATAAAATGAATAAATGATGTAAAAATCCTTTTTAAAAATAATGCATTAATTATTCTTTAAAAATAAATATTAAGAACCAAATGGTACAATTTAATACTAGAGAAGTATTAAATATTTCTAGAACAATTTTAACCAATCAATTTGCAGAATGGATATTTATCAAAGTCTAGGAGAAGAAACGGGTCATTATTCGCTCTCAAGATAAGCGAGAAGTTACGACATATGGTATATTCTTGTTAGTATGCCGCTTACATCATGTGAAAGAACAAAACATCTAAACCATCATCATTAAAAAAGAAAAGTGAAACTTCCGGTTAGTGTATATATTGATTTACTATTAAAAAATAATACTCATATTTTTATTAGAACTGTAATTATCTGTTCCATTTCAAGACAAACCCATTGTTCTAACGCGTGAGTATAGTCTATAATTGTGTTTTGTTTCTTGAACAAAAACCTGGTAGCTCTTTTGCTGTACGTCAATTATCAGATGGGATAATAGTGGGAACAACAGACGCATGGGGGAAATATAAATACAAGCTGAACAGCCGCCGCTCAGTGAGCAGGTCAAATTATTACTTTTACTCCGATAGTAACAGTAGCCTTGCTGCGAGACGACTTGTATATTAAAATGATTGACACCCGGGGTTTCAGGTAACGCATTGACATCTTTCAACTACAAGACAACCGGACCACCTTGCTCAAGTTTGCTTACCTCAAGCTGATTTAAGTGGATTTACTCAGCTGACCTGCTGAGTTCTGGTTGTGCATCGTAACAGACCTACAAGATATTATTAACGTCACTCTCGACTCTCTCTCCTCTCGACTTGGTGCAAGGAACTTTCTCTTGGAATGCGTCGCCTGGTGCTCGACGGATATAGAAGAACTGAGCGTTAATATCTGCATACTGTGTGCTCACTTGACTGGCACGAAGGCACGACAGACTCAATGTGTGTTGTCGTGTAGTGGGGAATTAGTATGGTTGAAGAAAGGAGTATTCCGGCATATTCTTTCTGAGATCATTTGCAGCCGCCACTCTTGGCGTGATTAAGAACAGCTATAGATGATATAACGCTGAAGCAACAGTCTTCATAACACTGTGCGTGAAGGTACGTCTTAATCTCTTCTTGAAATTCTTTATTAAAGAAATATAATATATTATAATTTTCCTGAAAAGCATCTAAAGTATTCCTATACGTGATTTAGTAAGTAATTTTATAGTCTTGTTATTACTACTTTTATATGCATGAATATTTTATATTAGAAAATTGTTGACTGTTGTAGTTATAGAAATAAATTCAATTTTCTTTGAAAATTAAATTTGTTGAAAAAATTAAAATATTGGAAAGATAGAAATATTAAAATATTGGAAAGATAGAAATATTAAAATATTGGAAAGATAGAAATATTAAAACATTGGAAAGATAGAAATATTAAAATATTGAAAACATTGATGAAACATCAATCAATGATGTGCAAATAAAATTTTGTTTAATTATTGTTAACACAATCTAATTAAGGCCCTTGTGATAAACGTTACACCCGTTTAAAGATTTCTATTGGATTTTTCTTCATTATTATAATTTTTTGTGAAAAAAGAAAAACATGGATCACACCAGAAAAAAATTTAAGAAATATATATAATGTATTTTACAAAATGAAACATCTCATGTGTATACCTATGCCAAATGTAATTTTTTCTTAATCTTTTTGCAATTACTTTTTAAAATATTAATAATGATATTTCATAATTTATATTTCAGTTATTTATTCTATATATAACATCAGATTTTTACTTTTCGAGAGAAAATAAAAGATTGTTCAGGGTTCAAATTAAGAAATTTATTTAAAATAAATTCACTAAAGCCTACCTATATAAAAGTATATATTTAAATTTATTACAGATAAAACAATAGTATTCATTAAAAAAATTAAAATATAAAACTTATTATATCGTTAGATTCTCTAAAAAAACCCTGAAAACTCTAGTAAACTTAATATGATTCCACACAATCCTAACACTGTTCAGATTACAATTCAGTGATCGACAGTTCTAGGTTTATAAGAGAGGTTTATATGTTAACGTCCATTATTTCAATCTATAGCTAGATAAAAGCGCTTCGTATATACTAATCGATCATTGAAATCTCTTTTTGGGATTCTCATTTCTCTCTTTGATTTCTTTTCTTTTTAGTAACATACGTATACACGAAAAATAGAAAATAGCGCAGGATTGAACCTGCAGTGGAAGCTTAATATTTAAGGGAGTTCCGGTAGCCGACAAATCTATTTGTATATATTTGCATTGAAATGAGTACGATACATCGACTAGAAAATTATAATGGTTCCGGTTTTCCATTCACATAAGCTTATTGAGAAGCGATCAACTCAAAATAATTGATGACAGTGCTGATTGGAAAACGCTAAAGACAATCTGATTTCTGTATTAAAAAAAAATTCAGTTATGGCTGTATATATGTGTTATACTTACTTAGAGTTCTGATAAAAGCTGAACATTTGCTTATCGATAAGATTCCTTAAATTTCAAACGCCTACAAACCGCAGTGTGCTTATTCTAATGCCAAAAAATAATATTTATTTTATTCGGGATCAGATAAGTTATCGTATTGCTTATTGAACTGGAATTTAGTTTCTGAATATGTGCACTAAGAATTTGTGGAACATTTTTCATGAAATCAAATGGGGATAATAGTATCTATATAATGTGACTGATTGTTCAGTGGGTGATGACATTTATAAAAATAACCACAAAATAAGACTTAAATGTCTCTATTGTTATTTTAATAAAAACTCAATCTTTTCAGGTTGTATGAAAACCATATTTTGATCAAAATATGTCCTTCTAACAGTTAAAGGCAGAATTAGAAATGATGTATACATATATATATTTATACAGTATACTTGCATCTATAGCTACCCTCTATAACATTGACATGTATGGACAGAAAGGTCGTGTATGAATGCTGTAGAACATGGCCGGTTTAACCTCGTAAAGTGTTTAATGGAATGGTATTTGACGTCTAGCCAAGCGGTATGCGGATTGCCTGGCATGATTATTTATATCTAACCATGTACAATATACACGAGGTCCCAAGTGGAAGGAAAAGTCACTCCAGGGAACCACAAGTATTCCGTCAAGTCGCGAAGACACACATTAAATTGTAGAGATTGACACATGTTGTATAGGACTGGATTTTTTATATCCTTTCTATGTATCTATGCTTTATTGGATAGTTTTCCAAAACAGAAACTGTAATAGTTGTTTCTATGGGTTTCTAGTTAGCTAATTAGATTTAATGTTAAGAGCTATTTTAAATATATTTTCCATCAGGCGATACAATATGTAAAAAGTGGTTAATAGTGTCCAATAAGTAAGGCTAAAACAACACATTTGCAAAAAAGACATATTGAAGACGATTATAAAAATTAAGCTCCTAACACTGATGCTTTATAAAATTAGTATATTTTCATTTAAAATGAGCTTTTTACGTCATTGTTAATTTCGTTATATGCACTAATTTTAAAATAATTTAATTACTGAATAAAAGCGCAACACGCATAATAATTATACGTGTATATATTTGTATATATATATATATATATATATTGAAGAATACCATATTTTCTAATTTTTGAAAGAATACCACATTTTCTACTTTTATTAAAGAATACCACATTTTCTGATTTTTTTCAGATACTATATATCTGGAAATTTTCTCATATTTTGAAAACCAAAATATCATTCCGATATTATACTCTCACAAAAACCTTGTTGTTGGTCAATTTGGACTTCGTCGCTGCAATGAACTGGACTATTTATTTTGGTGAGTATGGTATCAAATTTCAAGAATATCTTCATTGGTCAGCGCTAGCTTAACTAACGCCCAAGGGTGTATAACAAAGACACTATATAATATTCTTTGGCGACTTGTACAGCCCGAAAACGTTTTCGATCGGTTGACTAAATTTTAAAAACTTTGGCTATGTAAAAGTTTTGATTACTTTTTCTAATGTTTATAGAAAAAAGTTAATTAATACGGTCGTGATGGTGTTATTGTTCAACCCAATTTTAAAGAATATCTTAATTTTGTCTCAAAATCAAAAATATCTGGATCAAAATTCCAATCAATTATTTTTTAAATCTCTGTTTTAAATTTCGTGAATGTGTTTTTAACATTTATTAAATTTTATTTGTAATTATATTCGTAATTGAACATATTGTACCATATATATATAGTAAACAGATTATTTTTTAAATTAAATTTATTGTATTATATTAATGATGTCATTACTTTTGTATATAATAATGTATTTTTTTAATATATTTTAACAGAATCTGTAAAATGCATCTTAAATTCACGTATACAAATTTCACAGAAATTTGGTGTATGACTTTTTTAATTATTATATATATAAGGAAGTAAAAAAAGGATTTACTATTTCCCAATGGGTGACTCTATGACAAATTTTTATCTTTTGGCGTTCTATTGGTAATATTGATATAAAATCTACTTTGCCGATTATTACTAACTTACAACATTTCTATTAAAAACCCGTTCTTATAAAATGAATTCATGACAGTATTATTAGGTTTTTGGTGCATAATTATAACTATATTTATTATAATATGCCCGGGACTCATTGTATATAAATTGATGAATCAAAATTATTTCGAAATATATTTTCGTTGACGGTAAAAATTAAAAGCCATCGTGAATAGTCAAATTATGAATTTTAAAAATATGCATTACAGTATGGATGAATGAATATGAAAAATTTGGAGAACCTGTCAACCTTTGGCAAAAATTTGGCTGAATTCTTTACAACGATTCCTTGGTGATCGAGTTATAGGAATATTATCGATAAAAAATACCTATCGCTAACAGATATTAACATTTTACTGGTCAAGAGGTTGTCCCCATTAAAAAGTTTAAAGTTAATTTTAAACGTTTTTAATATGATTGATATATGATGGTATTCAGTGCAAAATTGTTAAATAATTTTTAATTGAAAAACATATATAAAAAATTATATTATATAAAATGTACATGTTTTTCAACAAACTCACGGGAATTACCTCAACCATTTTTGGGCTAAATATGAACCATATTTGATTAAACACGATTAAATAAATACAATACATATTTATAAATTGTATTGAATTTATTTCGAATTATAACAAAATAATATTTTAATAATTTTTTTGTGCTTAGTGAAATAAAAACTAAAAATAAGAAGTTACCACATAGAAATGACAATTTTAGACGACTATCATATATATTATAAAAATGGGATACCTGGGTTTGTTATGAAAAAATATGTATACCTTATTTATGTAATATATAATAAAAACATAATTTTAATACATTTATTTGCTAAATTTGAACGGATTAACATTAGTTTCCTATTGCAATGACATTTTCAATTAGTTTTACAAAATATACAAATATTTTAAAATTACTTTTAAAGATATCATTAAAAAAAATTATTTTAAGAGTGGCGGATAATAAATCAAATATGTCAAAATAATATTGTTTGCAGCATAGTAAAATCAATAATATTTATTCAAATTTAAAAGGCAAATACCCGTTAATTAGTGGCAAACAGAATGAAGTAACATTTATAGACATATGCAGATGCGTATTTTTTACTGTTCCTTAAGTATATGATATCATTTTTATAGTTTTTTTTGATAACTTTTACAATCGAACTAAAACTGCCGTATTATTATAAATAAGTCAAATAACAGGAGTCAAATAAAATTAAAAACATATTTGAACCACTTTTTATAGACAAGGATAAATTAACACCGGTGTTTGTTCTCATAAAATCTCACATATTACTTATAGGCATGTTTTTGAATAAATGTGGAATAGTTAAAGACATCTTGAAATGCATGTCAATGTCCTTTTAAAACCACGCAGCATACTTCTATACAAAGAAATAACGTGTATATTTTGCTTACTTTATATAGGGACATCTATAGTGAAAGATAGTGACGAGAAATTCTTATTTGTTAACGGTTACGGTAAAAATGTAAATACAGTACAGCAAATAAATATGAACTCATGAAATTCACGTAACTGTTCATCAATTGATCTGATGGCTTTAACTAGTCGGAGTCAATTTTATTTATTTAATTATAATGATTATTTGGTAGATTATAGATGATTTAATTTTGTTATAATAGTGCCGTTTTTCATAAGTTTTGTTCCGTTCATGAAACTGTTTATTTTCCTCCTTTGAACGAATAAAACTACACAATATGGGTATTTCCATAGAAATAATCAGTAACATTTTTAATATAGATATTCTTTATCCAAACTTAATTTCCATGTTTGAAATATTGTAGTGCTATTAAAATGTAACGGACGCTTCAGGATTTTCTTCCAAATAAGATCGAGGCATGGATAATAAATATTGCCATTAAAACATATAACAATAATATTATTTATATATTATATATTATTATGATATAAAACAAATTATATATAGGCTATGTATTTAACAAATCTTTAAATCGTATGTTTGACGAAAAATAACCGACAATGTTGCTATTCAAAATTAAAAAAAGCATTTTCTTTGATCGTTTAGGAATTTATTTAATAATTAATACTTTTTTATTTTTAATATATCTAATGGTCATACTAGAAGGAATACGATTAACGTTTCTTTTGTTTTAAGTTGTACATTTTTTCTGACGACAAATCATGGCGCCTATTTAAAAGATGTTATCAATGTGGTTGATCATTGTCATGACGACGCCAAGTACTCAAAGTAATGCTCATATAATTTCAGGATTATAGAACAAGCAACTGGTCGTATTTTGATCAGAATTATGCATTATATTCTATTGGGTACTATCTCGTTTAGTCTGTAACGTATAAACGGTGTGAGCTATGACTTTTGTTGTGTTATAATGTATGTTAACAATATATAAAAAGATGAAGAATATATTTTTTATTTGAACAATATTAGTTATAAATGTCAGTGTCGCCTACATGTATAAATAAGTAATTAACACAGTCTATTAAATATTTGTGTAAGTATAAATTATAAAAGGAAATTAACAGTTAGTTTAAGAAACGACATAAAACATACATGAAACAGACATAAAACCAAAACAGAATGAAAGGTTTATAATTAAAATAGGATATTACACTGAAAAAATAAAGATAATGAGAGAAAAATGAGGCGGATATAAAAATTGAAAATTTAATATTATAAGTTGCAAGGTATAAAAAATATGACTATTTATTTTGGTTACCTAATGTAGTAAAATCTGTAATTATAAATCTAATGGATATGTTTTGCATTCTTATTTATTAATTGCCATTTATATATATTTTTTACAAAAGTACAAAATTAACATAATTAAAAAGATTATTTACGATGTATGTAATAACTAATATCTAAGATATAATGTAGTTTTCATAAAAGTACATGTTTTGACTTGCTTAAATTGATAGATATATTTTTATTTCTCTTGTCAAGAGGAATGAGAAAAATTCTACATTTATATGAATTTTAACATGTAAAAATGTGGGGTAAATGTATTAAAAATAATAAATATAAAATTACATATAGAGACGGCTATAATATGGCAGTAATTTTTGCTCAAAAGACACAAACACATACATAATTTATTAACATTACAATTTTATCGTCAGGTAATTGGAGAACTTTAAATTGTAATTTACATATATATTAAAATAAATTGTTACTTCATAAACCTTATGGTCTTAAATATATTAACTTATTGTTCAAATATTAAAATTAAATTGACTCATTGTAGAATCTGAATTATATCTGCAATTTATATGTATTCATTAATCTATTAATGAATTATTTCAACAACAATAACATGATTACATAACAAAAACGAGAAATATAATATACTCATTGACTGTGTATATATTTTTATTTCATCATTATATACACTGTCGATTATTTATATAGCTATATTGTTCCATTATAACTACAATAATGTATATACGAGCATGTCTATTTAGTAAATATTACATATAAATATATTTGGATATAATACTATTTTAAACTTTGATGCGCTAACACCAATTGCTAATACCAATTAACATCAACCATTGACTATAATCGATGTACTTTCACTTTCACTTTAACTTTAATGATTTATTATTGCTGATTTTGTTTTCAATATTGTTTCAATATTGTGAAGGCGTGTTGCATGCAATTAGTTATACATTTTTTAGTTACATTTTTTTGTATAACGTAGTGTCCATTATAAAATTATTAATTGATGTTTATAACGTTTATTAATATATTTTTGCAATAGAAACAAAATCAATTACAACAAATCATGTACAGTAAATATTATCAACTTTTGTAATTTAAATTTTTCAAAATATTAACTATTGATTCATACTTCCTTGTAACATTTTTTTCTAATGAAACCTTATTTAAGTGATATTTAATTTAATTACATATATACAACAGATAACATTAATGTTTTGGGTACAATATGTACTATTTTTTGTACATAGATAAAGGTAGATTTCAGTAAATTATGTTGATGTTTGTTTCATTAAATATTTATTAAAAATAATTCTGTGATACAGAAAAGTTGTAATTTAAAAAAAGATATTTAGTAATAGTCGGGATATTAAATTAATGGACATGCTATATAGCCCTTACAGAATATTTATTCCAAACGTAAAGAAGTGCTAATTGAATTTTAAATATTGGGAATCTCAATTTTTGATATATTGCGACTTACACGTCAAATAACTCAGCTATCGACAAATTTCATACTTTAGTGAGATGAAGTTTTTAAAAATGCCTAAGAATATATTTAACGCAACAGGGTGACTATATAATATTTTGTCTCCTTATTGTCCTCCTTTTTCAATTCAAATATTGCGCAGGTTTTTCTCACTCAGACAGTCTCCGATTAATTGAAATAATTTATAACTACATAATTATAATTGCGAATAAGGCAGGTATAGCGTTTACATAGTCAAGAGACTGCAGTAAAACTGAGAAATCTTTGCTGGAAGGTCCAGGCAGGAAGTAGAACTATTACTAAGCTAGAAGGGGCTGTCCTAAAGACTGATCACTGCTGAAGATCGGCCCAGTCAGCTAGTCTGTCAGTTATATCACAACGTTCCTGTTACAGTAGTTCTGTCGCTTTTGCTATATACTGTAAGGGAAAGGAAAGGGAAGGGAAGGGAAGGAAGAAACGGGCAATGTCACTCTCGCGTGTGTGCCTTCAAAACAAAGCAAGAGCGGAAATGTCACTATAGTCCATCTATAAATTTGTCAAGAAAGAATGAGAACGAATAGAGTATAAGACAAATAGAGAAAGAGAGCGTAGAGATGGAGAACATGAAAAATGGCATAAACTGAAATGTTTTGTCTTAAAATATACATCAACCCGCCCTGAATTTACTACACATCCATATGTGGTAGTGTTGCTCTTTTGTTTTCATCTTCTCCTTTTTTCTTAATTCATGGTACTAAATCAGTTTTTTTTGTAGGTCTTTTTATACTGTTCAAAGGTTCTTCACAGTTTGGCAGTACTGTTATTCGCATATATATGTGTGTTTTGTTAGAATCCCTTTCTTCGTCTTGTCCATCAACACATAATTGGCGCATGCAATCGTGTAAAGTCACGCCATCGCCAAAAAACTAATTTCATTTTAATTCTTCCACCTTTCTATCACAAGTAGGAATATTTAATTGTGAAATGCTCCATCGTTTCGCTTTTAAAACAAAGCAGAAAAAATATAAGAGGTCTCTTGAGAATGGTTTTTGTTATGTTATCAGTAAAAACAACGGAGCATAAAATGGTTACATGCAAGTTAGTGGCTGTTTAGTTTTCATTCGTTCTATATATTTATGAATAGTTAAGCATTTATTGGAATATTTCGCGTATTTTAAAACTACACTGTAATATTAAGTTGAGGAGCTAGCCATATTGTATAACATTAACATTAATATGATGTATTAATTATTGAAATAATATAACAGTACCCAAATATACAATTTTTTTATTTAAAATAAAAAATATGCATGTGATAAAGAATAAAATACTGTTAACAGATTAAACCAATAACTGTTAACTACAGGTATATCCTAAAAAAAGTACAAATTGACAAATTTTCTTATACCATAATGACATGCGTGCTCGAGCATATGTAGCTGAAAATTATTTAATTTATGCGTATAAATCATTATCTATGAATATAATACGCGATGACAAAATAATTCAAATACCGTTTTTTTAACATTAGCATAATAAAAATATATTACAATTTTATTATTAATAAAGTGATCAAAATTAGAGTCTAAAACTGCATAAAAAATAAAAGCATGTAAATATTGAAAAAAATCCTTACTAAATAAACTTGATTAAATAAAAAGACACGTAGTTTAATTGATCGACTATTCATTTTACATTATTGATGACTATTTGATAAATCAACATAACATGCTGCTAATAAACACATTTTCATTATACTGAAAGTATGTCGCAAATATTAGATAGACAAATACGTATCAATATATTAAGTTTAAACTGTTTCAATTTGACTGGTTTTCATTGGTATAAACGTTTAAATCATAATTTTGCAGATATTAATATTTTTACTTTATTACGCGTAATATATAAACTAACGAAATTATATAATGTGCTGAATATATTTATATTTGTGAAACATAGAAATTTCTGATAATTTTTTATTAATTTTCCCACAAATAAAATATATACAAATTATACTACAGGGAAACATCTTTTACCATTTCTGTGATTATACTTTACCATAAAAGAATCATGTAAAATTACCTCCCATCATGAAAAGTAATTATAATGCAAAATCAAATATCACCTCTACCTGAATATAGTACGAACTTCAAAGCATTATGGAAATTTCATTTCATTTTATTTTTACTTTCTCTATTCCAACCAGAACACAGATATTCAATCCGTGATGTAATCAAAATTATTAATTAGTGAGTCAGCAAGTCGGGGAAAAGGAAATTCATGATGACATTAAATATCGATCAAGAAAAAGTGTCATTATCTTTTCCATAAAAAATGTAATATTTATATAAATGAACAACCGGTGTATTACTTAAATATTTTCGATTCGACTACAATTATTTTTTTACATATTTTGTAAAAATAATACTAAATTATGTTTTTAAAAAAATGCGGTTTCTACGATATGTTACATATATTTAGTATATAACTACATAATATATACATTAATGTAGGTAGTTTGAGTAGGTTTATTTTTAGCTGGGTATATTATAGGAAGGTATATTTAAATATAAATAGCAAACAACAATATTGAAAAATTCGCAATTTATAAATATATTTATTATCTCTAATATCAATTTACACTTTTTAAAATTGTAAGACTCTAATTCATATTTATAAGCCATATTTATATTTTTGAAAACGATTATTATGTAGACTTATTTTAATTTAAAAATATACCTCAAAATTTAATAGTAAAACTTAGCTTCTAAAATTTAAAAAAAAATTCTATTAAAAAACACAGTCTTAAATAATAACTTTGAAAAAGCAGAAGTTTTGGACATAGTATGTAGTATAAGGTAAACATTGAATTACAATTAGCTAAATTTATAGATAACTACAGATAAAAAATGTTAGTTAGACTTTTAAAAAATATTTAGAATCTGTAAATTTGTATTCAGAATAGTGACACGATTTTAATTTGAAACGATGGGCGATAGTATATTATTATATTATTATACCGTCCTACATTGATATATTACCTATTGAATTGTTTATAAAAATAAAAATTTAAAAATTTCACATTTTTAATTTTTCTTCAGGAATTCTGGTTTTCTCTTTTTGGACCTGCAATGCTACACAACAGATAAATTCATACAACAGGTATGTTTCACGTAGTTACGCGCACTCATGTATACTGTTTTATTGAAAATTCATTCCAAACTTTTTGACATGTATTTAAACACTAAATAGTCTGATAAAAAAGTATTAATAATATATTTAAAAAATCTATAGTTTATTTACAATAATTCATTAATTTTTATAAACTACACAATGTGTCAATTACATACTAAACATTTAAACTTGAAAAGTATTAGTTTATAGTTACAAAATGTTGATCTTGTAATTTATAAAATTTGAAACTTATTTATTAACAATTGAATTAATCGAATAAGGCATGAATTAGTTTTTGTCAATATTTTGAAAACCGAAAATTTCTAGGTCCGAATTCCATTTGACAACGTAACTGAGTAGTCTTAGATTTATCATTTTTATATAATGTTCATATCAGAACACAGGGGCGGATACAGGATATTTCTAAAGGATTTTTCCATTTATTCCACCACTGATTGGATGGTGGATTGAAGCAATTAGAAGTAAAGCGCTGTGCATTATATAGTAGGTACTATCCATCGTCTATATACATAATACAGGTAGGTAGTGTTCGATGTTTGTTAAGATGCCTAGATTGACACACGATCAGCGCATACAAATTAATTCTCACCAATATATTAAGGGCAAA
>JAUZND010006488.1:0-10746 GCA_034780555.1 Coelogynopora nodosa
CATTTACACTTACTTGCTTTTCAGTTAATAAAAGCCTAGTTTACAAACTCTATTTTGACTTATTGGGTTACAACACAACATATACGTATAGTGGATCATTTCAAACCTGCAATTTTTTAACAATTTAGTACAAAAAAATTATATAAATAAGTATGAAAGACGTATGGCAACTTTGTATATTTTCTCTATTTATCAAACCTGTTAATCCTATATATGAATTTTTCGAAATGCGAAAAAAATATAAAGTGAAATCGTAAAGCAAAATCAAATTAGAGAAAAAACGTTCTTAACATTTTTTAAAACAATTTGAAATAAGTCATACATGTTGTGACAATGTATTTCAAAATTCTTTAAACTTATATTAAATTAAAAAACACTAAAATTTTATAAATTTAAAAATATTTTTCAAAAATTGATTTCGACGGCAGTAATTTGTTAAAGTTATTGGTTTTGTTTCAAGAATAATTTGTAAAGAACATTAATATATATTAACATTAATATAATGCAGTTCTATACTTTTCCTGTGACATAATATTTAAGAGTTCGGAAAATATACTGATCAGTAAGATTTAGTATGTATACTTAATTGTAAGAAATAATAAAGTCATGTACGTACACTGTAAATAAAATATTATATTTGAAATTATAATTGAATTAGAAATAATAGAACCAGAAATTAGGTATTTGTTGATACATTTTTGTACATCTGTTTGGGAAAAAAACATATTTGTTTACTATCTTCAAATATTATTTAATTTAAAAGTTAATTATAAATTTAAATACGAGATTAATAACATCTAAAATAAGCGACTAATAATAGTATTTTGTGACACAGTTCCATTCTGAATTTATAGATATAGACATCAATGTTTGTCAATCACACTAAATCACTGAATCACATTAAATGGATACAATCGGAATTTAGTAGTTCCTGTTATAAACAATATTTTTTTCGAGAATTGAAGGTATATGCATTTATTTCCCAGAATTAACCTTGGTTTTATGAGGTCATCGATAATTAATTAATATTTTTTTAAAAAATCACGAAATACTTATTCTGAGACAATTCTAGATAAATCTATAAATGTGAAATATGATTTCTAGTAGGGGGTGTAGACGTCCTAAATGACTACCACGCATAGAAAATTACAAATTCAGATAGGAAAAATGAAAATTATTGAGCGCATTGAAGACTATGTTAACTAACTAAATAATGTATTATACTTATCAGTCAATAATTCACTATCCGACAAATCCGGTCTAAACAATGTTGCAACATTTGTGGAGTTGTGTTGCACTCTCAAACGAGTCAAATATATTTAATATTGTAGCTAAACATCAAAAACATAGATAACATTCGCTTAACCTCATTACCTAATATATTTAATTAAATCCTAAATAATAAACAAGACAGCTATCTTTCTATCGACCTGCCACCAACATAAAAAATTACTAACGTAATAACTTAACACTACATGTTTCAATATTGACTATTTAAAAACGACCTAGCTATATCACCTAAAAAACAATGAATGGCAATAAATTTGTATGTAAAGCTAGCATTTATTTGCCAAGGAGAACACTTGTGAAGGAAGTAAGTTAATAGGAAACAGATAAATATGACAAGCTAAATTCCAACATTATTTCAGCCGAAAAAATATATATTCGGCATCAAAATGCTAATTTTATCATGATTATTTACTCATATATAAGACAAATACAATAAATAGTTACTGTTTACTGACAACATAAAATACCAAATAATTCAGACAAAAACAACAAAATATAATTAAATTCAAAAAATGGTGAGGCCTGGTATGCATGCTGAGAGTAATGAAATACGTACTGTAAAATAAAATGCTATTTAGACGACAATTGACCATATCGACGGAATCTTTTGAGTCATTCAATGTGCACACTTAAGGGCATCATTCAAGATTTCCTGGACGTCAACGGGAGCCACATTGTCAGCATCGGAGCTGGTATTGTCGGCCCCCACAACCACCTGACTCTTTAGTGCCTTCAACTTAGTGCCACATGGTAGTATCACTTCCTCCTGCTCTTCCTGTAGAACCTGAAATGTGAGCACAATACACGGGTCAAGCCACATTAAATAGATCTTGTAGATTATTATAGCACCACACAATAAAACATAACTTTAGACTGAGATCAACTCGAGCTAAGCATTTGATTTATCTGATATTTGTTTTCCAAAACATAACATGTAATGCGAATAATTGGATTATACAAACAAAATATTTAGGACAGTTAAAATTATTATGTTTTCTATATAAATTCTTCACGCTATGCCTTCCTTTTTTATTTTAAAACTACTTACTACAAATTGAAATCAAGCTCTCAGCACACATTCTGTTATAGCAATAATAACCTAGGCATACCTACATTGTTTGAAACGATGTAGGTGTCTCACTAGAGTACAGGCCTGTGACCCTTTAAAATTTAACGAATAATTTTCGTATTTTTGGGATACTGGATATGAAATTTTAAACCAAAATATAAGACGAATTGACCTATACAATAATAATAATTAACAAATAGTTATATAAATATTAATAAACAATAATTAACAAACAGTTATACATTTATTAATAAATAATAATTAACAAATAGTTATACATGTATTAATAAATAATAACTAACAAACAGTTATACATTTATATTTATCAATAAATAATAATTAAAATATAACATGTAATAAAATATGTAAATAAATGTAATGTAATATAAATGTTTTAGGTACATGATCTGTGTTCACTCAAACATGTAGAAAATAACAATTAATTATCTATGAGCAATCAAATGTATTGAGATATGCATGCAGTAATTTTGACATAAGAAGACGTAACATGTTGTGTACAACAGTCAAATATTAGATTCTTGATTTTATGCAGACACAGAAATATAGAGAATAAGATTTGCATCTATCATTAACACATCCAATCCTGTTATTAATTCTGGCTTCTACTTTGGATCAGTTGTTATGAGTTGGGCTATTAATAATTGCAAAAGGATCGGCATATTCAACATATTATTTACATAATATATATATATTGTATGTGACAAGTTACAAGTTAGTTGCTACGAATGTTTGCGTTGTTTATACTATACTTTTGGGAAAACTCTCGTTACGAAAGTGCCGTTGCTTTGGTGATGATAATGAAACAATGCCATGGTCTCCACCAGAAGAGATAATGACATGCTTGATTGCTTAAACCTCTAATATGGTGAATTTGGACAAATAATAACGTGCGCATATATGTTACATTATGTATATATCATGTATAAATTATGAACGTATGTATAAACATTCATTACCTGTCTTCTGAGTACCAAATTGATAATATGTGAACAACAAAAATAGTACAGTAAACACACGCTAATTAATACATCAATTGCCCCAAGGAAAGTAGTATTAATTAACAAATGTATTAATTATAGTAATTATAGCATTTAAAATAGAGAAATTGCATTAATTATAGAACAACCTATCAAATCATAGATTGTATTGTACATTAACAAAACTGTGTAATGTATACATATAGAAGATTTCATTACAACACATATTTTTTGTTCGTGATTATAAATAATATTTTTCATAATACAGATTAATGAACTGATAAACACATCTTAAAATAGGTATTAGAAAGTGTTCAACAATAACAACAACTACTACAAAAGTCAAATAGGCACATAAACACGTAAAGATGATTTCTAATTTATTTTAAATAATCAGTCATTTTTTTTGTATTATTCTCTGTGTAGCGAATCAAATTGCTGCGATCTCGATAACCACAAAATAGTATTTTCAAAAGTTTCTACATGTTTCCCAGGGTCTCTCAAAATCAATTTGTATTTAATTTACACATCATAATCATTGTCATCGTTCAAGTTAATTCTTGTTGTTTCTTGTTAATTCTTCTTGTAAAACGGCCTGTTTTACCACATGGCAAATGGGCACTAATTTGATTGCCATCCAGCACAACAGCATATTTGTCCATCGGGTTATCAGTTTCACCCCATTTTATTCCCAACTACTATAATGTGTTCCTGAAGGAGATCACGATATTCCCTAATATGCGGACCTCGATACAAACCTGTTTCATATATAAATTCTTCCATTATATATAATATCTTATTAAATATTATAGTATACACACCATATATTTGAATCGCTAACTAATAAATTATTTTAAAATACCGCGGTAAAATTAGTAAGTATACGTCATTAAAAGTGTTATTATTGTAAATATTTATTACACTTTAAACAATGTTTCGGAAAATATTTGTGAAGTACACATTAACCACATATTTTATTTTAAGTATTAAAATGTTTATTTATTAACTTTGAAGAAATGAGCCTATAGTAGCGCATTATGATATATAATAATTAATCTATTTAACCCTGTGTTTTAATGCTGTACAAGCAAGAAAAATAATAATTGAAGAATAAATTAATTAGAGATATAAATGCAAAAAGGTGCCAACACAATTGATATTAATTATCGAATATATTAATTAGGCGAATTCCAAAATGTATTAATTAGACGTCGGTTTTACATAGTAAAATAATCGGCCCAGGAAAAATGGTATTTATTAGGCAGTGCATTAATTAGCGAGTGTTTATTGTTTAAGCAAAACGCAATATTCAAATATTTTTGTAGTAATGAAAAACATATACGACGACGGCAAGTCATTAATATATATACATTATACATTTATATATCAAGGTGTTGACCAGTTTGTCATTTTTTTTTGATTTTTTAAAGGATTTAAAATTATTTTGCAGGATGAAAATTAAAATTAATGAACCTACGGCTACTGTACTATTATATTATGATATGATGAAAACTATTTATAATTGAAACGTTATCAATAGTGTTACAATTAATAATATAAATTGTTAGTTCAGAAAATAAACGCAAGTTAATTATTTTTTCAATGATGATATCTCAACATCAAGTTGCTTCAACTGCAAGCACAATCCCTTCCGTTCTGATTATTTTTCCAATACTTCTCGAGCATGTCTTTTTATTCAGCTGTTTTATTTTACTGTGCGGTAAGCGTTCTCGAAGCTAATTTTCTTGACATCTTCAATAGACAGGTTTTTGCAGGTCTAGTAATCATTTTGGAAGATTTTAGCATGATTTCTGCAGGTTATAAATTTTTGAAAGATTTTTGCAGATCGAGACCATGTAGATATATAAAAAAAAAGTAGACTAGTGATCCTCCCCCCTCTCCCTAGAGGGAAATAAATTACAACCTCTTATTTGCGGAGTGGACGTTTGGGTAACTCTTTCACTTCTAGTGAAATGAAAACACAATTTTAAACATGGGATGTAGATATGTGAATGAATAAATCATTATGATATGTTACATGATTCAAATATTGCAACTTGAGATTTTTTTAAAGCTTTTTGGGCAAATTTGAAGAAGTTACTAAAATGTGAGGAATAATTAACGACCTGCTAAATTAGCTATACACATAAAGTAAGGTTGATACAAGCACAAAATATTATAAACATGTCTAATTAATTCAATTTCATGTTTAACGTATAACTTCATTTAATTTTTAATTCTAACATATTTACTGGGTTCGAATGATTTGTGCTCGACCGTATACTAAATATTATCGTATTGCATGGTGAAAATAAATTTTTTCAAGATAATAAGAGTTATATTATTATACGAATAATAAAATATATCCCATAATATAATCTATAAATGTGATTACCTTTGCATTATTGTTTTAACACATTAAAGTTTTTAAAATATTCTAGTTCACTCTACAAAAATTGATTATAAGAAAATTATCGGCGTCGTGGTATTAGACAATAAATGAAGTAAGTCATAGTGCACCGTATTGTTCCTGGTATCGACAAACAATGCAATAAAGATATATATTGCACACTACATTAATCTTTTCCCAACCAATGTTGGTTTCTATATTTGTATAAAATGACTAGGGCGTATACGCCGAAAATGTGATTATAATAAATATATGCTGTATAAGCTAGAATATATATATTTTATATTACGTGATAGTAGGCACAAATTTTATAAAAATAAAATGTTTTTCACAAAAAACATAGATAATGTATCACAAAAGAATTTACAAAATAACACTGCAAAAGACGTTTTCCTTTATTAGATGCAAAAAAAATATTATTATAAAAAAGTCATTTTTGGTAATATGAAATCATAATATATCTTAAAATATATTAATATAAAATTGTGTGCCAATATCACAAAATTTATTAATTTAAATAATGATTATCAATCCAAATTGACTTGTGTTCAATTTATTTAATAATCTATCTATAAATACATACCTGCCAACCTAGTAGAGTGGAAATCTGGAACATTGGGTGATAACTTTTTTGGTCACTTTTTCACGCGGGGTCGTAAAAAATTCCAATTTTCATTAAATTTGTGCAGTAAAAACACAGTCAAAAATTTATAACGCCAGATTTACACAATAAATTGTAAGATTCAGTGTAAAATTAAGATTAAGGAACATAATTTCCAAACATTTCCGGGACTTGCCCAAATCCGAGACGGTTGGCAAATATGTGAATGTATTATTATGATTAAATTAATTTAAAGTTTGATGAAAATCGTGTAAATGATGACGACAATACTGAAACTTCTTTTTTGAAATGATCACCATAATCAAAGTTTCTAACTAATGATAATATTTACGTAAAAATTATTGCGAAGTAACATTCTGATCTCTATAATATCAATATAGAGAATGATATTTTACATTTGACTTGTTTTTAACTCATGATATTAAAATATTAAATAATGAAACTTTTTTCAATATTAAATATTCCCCACTGTAAATATCATGATCCTCGCCAAGCACAAATTGACTAAAATAGAATGTATGTATCATGGTAATGAGATTTATAACCCTGTTTAAAGGGTACACTTCAGAGTACACTTCAAAAAAATGCCTACGTGGATTACCAACACTCCTAAATAAAAATGTAGGACAAAGAAGGAGTGTAATTTGGTAATCTGATGACGTAGCCCAAAGTTAATGAACTGTTCAGTCGATCATCATATCATATAACTGATCAAACATATGATCATAATACGTATAGTAAAATACGGCAATGAATTCAACATAGAGTAGAATATGACTGAATGAGACGTGCTACAAAACACTAAAATTTCTACATACACGATTAAAAGAATAGATAAGATAGGACATTTTGTTACCTCTTGGTCATCTCCCTCGGCTTCCTCAGCTGCTGTCTCTACAGTCTCTTCGGCCTCTCTGCTGCGCTGGACTCCAGTCACGTCCTCCTCTAGTTTTAGTTTGTCAGCGGCAATTCGGAGCATCCCCTCCTCCACTGTATTCTCCGCGATAAGTCGTATCGCGCGCACTGGCCTATAAAGGTGGGAGGGAGTGGGCATTAAAGTGTTATAGACGGAGAGAGTGCACACGTACCTATAGTAGAGCTTATAATAAGATTGATATTGTGCAGTTGCAATCGTGCTACCTTACCCTACGTATTGTTTGATACATCATCATCTAAGATTTAATTACATATGCAAAGAAGAAAGCCTTAGGGATCTCAAGAAATAAAAAAAACTATACGCAAATGAGTCAACTAGACAAGATATTATACAAAACTCGTTTGGCAAATTATAATTTTACTGCCTATTAGATGGACAGAAGAGAGAGACATTGCTACACACGGAACAAGACACAAGGAGGAAGAGGTTCTAATGAAGTTGCCAGTTGTTTAATGGAATTTATTAAACAAAAATTAAATAATGGTGTTCAAGAATTCAATTTCTTTGCCGACTTATATACAGGACAAAAAAATTCTATCATCCCCACAATTTTTCTCTATGCTGTAAAAACACTTGAGCGTATTGAGCGTATTTCTATTTATTATTTAGTACTTTCACATGGCCTCTTTTGAAATTTCGTTATTTAAAATATAAGGTTCAAAAATGAAAACACATGATAATATAATAGGTTTAAAATTTGTATCCAAACAAACAATGACATTTCTTATAAGGAATTATCATAGTTATATTAAACTATTTGTTACGTTACCAAACTGTATGTCTTTTGTAATTTTTAATTAATTCTGTGCATTCAGACTAACTATTTAAGCAAAGTGTTTTTTTTTAATCAAAACAGAATGATAACAATAGTATATTAGAAATATTGTAAAGTAACAAAAACGACATACAGGGTTCGTACAGAATTTTAGGGATGTGCTTAAAGTACCAATGACTGAATGTAAGCACCTTTTTATTAACAAAATAATACAAAAATCGCAAGGATACATAAATTTTCATGACAATTAAAAAAATGTATTAAACATAAATATAATAGTAATAATAGCTAATATTTAAATAATGTAAAAATTATAATGATACATGATTTTTATGACAATTTTAACAAATGTTATAAACATAAATACACAATACAGGAATGTTATTTGAAAATCTATGTAACTAATCTAGTGGATTGTTCTTAATATGTACACTAAGTTCTTTTTCTACAGCTTGCAACTCTTCTGATCTCTTTTTCGCTGCTTCTCTCATAGCTTTCATTTCGATTAGGATAGATTTGGGACTCTTAGTCTTAGTTTCTAAGGCTTTATCACATAAAATGTCCACCTTAGCATTCAGATTTTCTACTTCCAATTCCAAGCGTCTGTTCTTTTTTTTCATTTCATTGATCTCTTCATTGGCAATGGCTGCTCTCTTCATATTTTTCTTATCTTTCTTTATTCTTTTCTGTTGCTCCAGGTAAATACCATAATTCTTCCTGGCTGAAGAAGCATCAGACAATATATGAGGTGTCACATGAACATTTTCAACACCACCAGCCTGCAAATATTAGGAAAAGCAGTGTGTGAGTGAGTTATATACATTGTAACATGTAGAGTTGGGATATCCCAAAAGTCAGAAATACTCACCTTTCGAATGTGGTCAACAATACATCTCCTGGCAACAAGTGACTCCTCAGCTAAATTGACTTGTTCAGCTTGCTTGTTCACCGAAAAACCTCGCTCAATACTTGCTTGTCCATGGGAAAGAATCAAACAATCTTCACACAGCCCTACAAGGCTTTGAGATCAGTTGAATTGGAAAGTCGATCATCAAAACCTGCGGTTTTTTTTCAAATCACTTGTAATGATCACTTATAAATGGCAACATTGGGTAATCAACTTGGAATTTGATGAGAAACTTGTTCACCACTCTTCACGAAAGATATGCATATACCTGAAAGTAAAATCAAAGAATAGATGTATGCAAATTGATGCATACCATAGCTTACTACAAGTCAATATCTATTTCAAACCAACCTGAGGCAGAAGTGAAGAGTACTGACGAAGTTTTCGGAAATCTTGCAGCTTTTTGTAGGTTGCACAAGTTGGAGGACTTTTAGAATTGTCAAGACTGGCGAAATACTTCTGCGCTGTTGGCCAGATAAGCACTGCTCTCTCACAAACTTTCACATTCTCTGCCCACCTGTGCTCACAAAACTGGAGTGGGAAATCAGCAAAATCAATAAAAAATCAGGAAATAATATAGTGGCTTATCTGTATGAATACCCCCAGAGGTGGTATTCATAAAGCGGGGAAAAGCTAAGGGAAAGGAAAAAGTCGGGAATTGTTCAATTACATCAATCAAAGGGAAATAGTCAGGCATGTTTACTTAAGTGTCAAGATAATATCTCTGCTTAAGTGTTACGTCAGTGCAATGAGGTCTTTATAGACATATAGAGCCAAGCATAAAGTATAATTAGTCAGGCCTTATGCCATATAGCAATGTTCATCACGGCTTCCGTGTTGATCAGCTAATCTTGGCGTCAGGGTGGAAACAGTGTTAGACTAGCTAATGGAGAATTTAACTTTATTTTGAGTGCAATTTACTATGTATAAAAACTATATTAATAACATTTAATGAATCTAACGTAGAATAATTCTCAATGAATAAAATACAAATAGAACAATATAAAAATTTTAACTTTGTTTAATTAACATCTTAATAAAAATTAAAAAACAATAAAATTAATTGAGCTTTATTGTATATATTGTATGTAGAACATTATTAAAATGTAACTTAATTCAGTTATATATAGAACAATAACCTCATTTTAATTAAACTAGTTCTTATTTTATATAATGTATATTTACATTTTCTAAATGTAGGTCCTTAAATTTAAATAAAATGTTGATATTTTTCTATATTTAATTATATTTTTCTATTGTTTTATCAACACACATATATACTATAAGCTTATATGTATATAATTTTTAAACAATTAACTTAACCCATTAGAGGCAGCTAATAAAAATACTTTGATTTTCCAAAATATATCAAACTTTTATTTATATTTAGAGCATGTAAGATAATTTTCAGTTGAAAAATTTATACATATACATATATAATAAAAATAATAATTTAACGTTGCGTATACGCAACACTAGGCTCTAATGTAGAACAAATTTTTGCGTATAAAAATTGTTGCGTATATGTAACACTACAGCTTCTAGTGGTTTGCACAATATTGATAATAAATTTGAAAACAATATCAACAGTATATATATATTAGTATGACCTCTATTAGAATAAAACATTTCAATGTTAGTTATGGTAATTGTGAAAACAATCAGGGTGTAATGAAACAGTGCATGATTTACACATATAGATTGTTTGCGACGAACATTGCTTACAACGCAAACGTTT
>JAUZND010006489.1:0-10746 GCA_034780555.1 Coelogynopora nodosa
TCCACAATCTACTCGCCTACGGCTCGTAGATTCTGATCATTGAAATCCTCTAATCAGTTAGTTATCATATACTTAATTTATATTCTATTCAAATTTAGTACAAAATAAAAATTATAACTTTTATGATTTCTTATCTATAAATACGAATGCTATTCCGGTAAATGTCTAGTATATGATTAACTGCATAGGAATATAAGTTAAGAAATTATATAACATTAAGAAAGGTTAGTAACTGTTAAAATTTCTGTATTATTTTAATTTTTTAAATTATATTTAAAAAATTCGAAAAATTTCAATAACAATCTAATAATACAAATGAAATAATAGCACTTTTTATACAGAATACAAAATAGTAATATAATTAAGGAGTACAATCATGTCAATTTCCTTCTTGATTGTAGTCAATAATATATTATAAAAGATAGATCTCACAATTGATGAATTTTAGTATATACTATTGTATATACATCATACTAAAAGGAGAGTTGTAAGATAATTACTTATTTTACGATCACAGTTTTGTCAGCTGAATCTTTGTTGTATTCTCAATTAAACAGTTAAGTTTAAAGATTTTAATAAGAAAAAAAATCGTTATTGATACTCATTTAATTGTAATACTTACTTTTTCATCTTTTGTTTTCTTTATCTAAATATAATGAAAAATAGTATTGATATATACAATATATACAAGTACAATAATTGTTTTGAAAATCTATTTAAATAGTAAAAAAAGGAAATTCTAAAAAAATCCAGTATATGGATTACTTTTTCCACTTTCGGTATATAAATATATATATATAAATATACAGCTAGTATCACCTAATGTTCATGTAAACTATTACTAGATGACTAACTTCTGTTTTTACATCCTATAAGAGAACTAAAATTATCAAATGATGTCGTCAACAATTTTATTGGTCAAATAACCAAAATGCCGCTAAATGGCAATCACTCAAAGTACTGCTTAGGGTAACAATTATTAATAAGTAAGCACTAAGCACAGAGCCAGTACAAACAGCGGAGAGACAGAGCACTACCGGTTTCGAGCTATTCAGCTCTCATCTCAGGGACCCTAGTTTCCGTAAGGTACCATATATGCCATTGCATTGCGAGTTCATGACGCCATAACAAAATTAACACATTCAATTTTTTTTTTAGTTTAAAATTCTTTATTTTATATAATATAAGATTATTTTTTCATGAGTACATGTCCAGCATGAAACGATAATTATATATAAAGCCGTCTAATTAGTTAAATCTTACGATCATATCCTCCGACGTTACAACAAATGAAAAACTTAAACACATGTTAGATTGAATTTATAAAATTCGATAATAGAAATATAGTTTTTCAAATAATAAATCGGTGGATTAATTTATAGAATGTATATTTTGGCAAAGGTTAAGTCCTTTATTAATATTGAGCAATACTTTTAGTAATTGTAGAGAAAAATCATTTATAGCTCATAAGGTTTATGGAATTATGAGATAGTATACTGAAACTTAGAAAATATATTAATAGCTACTCTATAGGCTATAGTGGATATTTCTACTGAAATATTGCAACATCAACCATAATCAATATTGCAACATTTCAGCCTTATTTCTTTAATAATATTTTTTTCTAAAATATAATAATACAGGAAATTGCATACCTGTTTGTGAACATGGTCCAAAAGAGTCTCCAAACAAAACATGGTGTAGATGGCTGAAACATTTTAAATATTTATTTGTGTATTTACTATACCATAATATCTAAAGATCAAATGTTTATATTAGATATCATTGTTAAAAACACAAATGTTTACTACATTTTAAGTGAATGCAATAAAGCTACGATCTAAATTAAGTAATATTTTCGCTGTTATTTAAATTTTATTTGTTATAATTTTTTTTACTTATACTGAACAAGATTTCTATCAAAAACAACTCATTTATCGAAAACTTATTTGCTACATGAAATATGTGAAATATATGTGAGACTTGTTTTAAGTAATGTGTTGGTTAGTAACACTAGTTGTCAACTTTCATTTTACCACGAAACAAACTTTGTTGTTATTTACCATGGAATTGCCCTGGTTACCGTGGGGGGGTTCTTTATGGACTCGAATAAACTGTCTATTACCTATTTATATAGTGTAAGTAACTCATTTTGCACCTCTAATTTATATGTATAGAATTATTACAAAGAAACAAAAAACATCTGCAAGTAAAATAAAATAACATCGAATAATTACGAATATGTATAATATTCGTAAATACACACTATCTCTCAATTGCGGATCATATATATGACTGAATAATTAGCCTGAGTCGCACCCAAACAATGTTAGTTTATAAACTAAAATAAACTGAATATCCGAAACAACAATCTAGATATGAATTGGTAACAAAAATGTTGGTGACATGTATATCACATTTTTGATGTGCACGAGGATCAGGAAACCCTCACAGTTTTCTGTCCTTATATGGAATATGTTTTGAGATCTGATTTGTAAATCGTATTTGGGTTTTTACTTTAATAGAGTTTGACTAGAATCAATAGATACATGACACATTGTACCCGTTTTTTACTGATGATTCTCATTAATCGAAACTATCAATAACATTGAAAGCGTATGTAAGCGTCTATAATTGCCTAGACCCCTTGGCTGTCTCCAATATCTTTGTTTCAAAAATTGTTACAAAAAATGTGATTAACCTAAATAACGCGAAGGAATTATACATTACTTTAGGTAATTAAAATAACTGGATACCTTTCCAAACTAGTTAAAAATGCAAACACTAAAAAAGGTTTTTCTAACACTTAGTTTCCAAAGACAAAAATATAGATTCGATAAGAATATTTTTCAATAACCTTTTCAAGTTTGCATTTTAAATAAAAAATGACTTGATATAATTGATATCTAATACAAAACTGTCACTACATTTGGAATATTCCAAGCAGCTTTAACCATACGGTTAACAATCAATTCACCCTCATTTCTCCCTTATTTATTTCTAATAATTAATCGTTGTTCTATATAAACCACTCAAATTTGTGAATATTTTTTACTAACCTGCAAGAATTGTAATGAGCTTATAGAAAAACAGGGGAACTTTCCCGTCTTCAGAACCGTGGTGGATATCCAAAATCTAAAAATGAAAGCGCTTAAGAAATATAACAATAATTTCAATAAGTTTGTTCTTGTCAGAATACATTACAATATATCACACGATACTAATTATTGTTGGTTCGTACCAAACCTGCCCAAGGGAGGGGAAGGGGTAGGTAAAATAGAAAAAGAAAGGGAGAGAGCAGACAAAATAGAAAAAAGAAGGGGAAGGCAGAGGAAATATAGAACAAATAAGGGGAGGGAAGGGGAAAAAGGGGGTAAGGAAGGATAAGGGAGTTCAAATAGGAATTCCTCCCCCCCTGAATATTCTGGTAAGGTTTGGTTCGTACAAATATCGTTTGTATTAAGCGGATAATACATTTGTTTAATAAATGTTCTCAAATTGTTTTTGTATATTATCATTTTTTAACATTGCACTATCAAATTACTTTCTTAGTACAATATTTTAGAGCATGTTTTGTTTAACAATTATTTTCAGAATATACATAAGTAAGCTGCTTGCCTCCGGTATCAGGTGAAGAAGGGAGTCCCCAATAAGCGCCCCGACACCAAGCGCAATCAGAAACATCATTATGTAGGTAAACATGTTCCTCTTGACACAGGGTAGCAAAATAATTCCCAAACCAGCGCATATACTAATTAAAAACACAGCCAATGTGCCATAACCAAACGCTGAAAATGAGAATATAGATTAAATGAAATGTGGCCTGAAGTGTATCACAAACACAACTATAATAATTATCCATTCAGTGTAAGAAACATAAAAGGTTTACAGCAAAAAATAAATATGTGTTTCTGTATGAGTGGATGTCCTTGAAATGGTCTTGTTTAGATTTGTTTTTTCACATTTGAATCAGCATAGTAGAGTGCGATAATTGCGACCAATATATTTTTTACTTTCACAAACCTATATGACGAGTGACGCGCAAAATTATCTTAACTCGTCTGTTTCAGTACAAATTTCTTAACTATTTTTTTAATGTTTCAAGATCACATCTAATTCAACTAATGAAACTGTAATTGATTGAATTTTAATGTTTTACAATTCAGTAAACTTCTTCTCTTTTTTTAAAAATTGTACCATATGAATATAGTAAATTGAATATAATAAATGTTCGTGAATTAAAACTTAACATTTCCTTCCATTATTTCTAAAACTATCATTAATATTACATTTGGTTTACCTAATCCGAGTTTACATTTAATCAAAGAGAATGCATCAATATCTTTAACGTTTGTACCTGTTGTTTGAAAGAGTTCAATCGGCTTTGTCGCCGCTTTGTCGATCGCCAATGCTATAATTATTGCTTCTATACATATCTATAAACGAATGTCGTTGACGCATTAGTATTTTTGCTAGCTTATTTCATTGGATTAAAAACAAAAACAGATTTTTTTTTAGTTTTGTTACCTTTGGATTGAAGAAAATACTTTAAAGAAGGGCAACAGTGATGCCCGTGACGATTCTGGTGATATTTAAAACATTCATTTCGTTTTAGATAACTTGGCTTTAGGCGTTCAGGAATACAATAACGACATTTTGCTATTCATTCAACACTTAATAATTTCAAAATGTCTTTAAAAAATCTTTTAAAATAGCCTAACTTGCGAAGGGAACAACTGATCGATCTGAAATTTGGAATTGAATCTCTGTGAACTTCAATAAACCTATGTACGGTTTTTTGAAGCGATCGAGTATAAACTATAAAGGTTCGATTTTGTGGAGAAAATCTCTGTCCCCTCATTTCCCGTTGAAGAAAATGATCAATAGTTTTCATTGTTTTAATATGATCCTAAGTTTAAACACAATCTTTCGAATACGACTAATGTTGTTGTTCTGCAACTCGTGGTTCATATTTCTTTATATACAAGGCGATGTCCCTCTCATCATAATGACAACTCAGACGGATGTGTCATACTAGCTGACTATACTTACTATTTATAGAAAAAAGCTCTTCCTGTTTGGCTCATATTTTCTAGTTTTATTTTTAATTTGTATTCAACTAAATAGTACATAATCCTCAAATTGCAAGAATTCGTGTTATTTATATCTGCTTCTATTTTACATTCCAAACGTGGAGCACCTATAAAATTATTTATACTAACACCTCAATAGGGGCAGTTGGGTGCTGTTGAACGTGTCTCATCTTTTTTTTCATGCTTCGGATTTAAAACTGTGAATTGTGTATACAGGTGCTAATTAATTAACGTATATATTTATTTTATTAATTATTATTTCCATTTTGCGTATGTCATATATACATAATACATAATTATCCACAAATACATAAAATGCAAAAGCACACTTGAACTTATGACAAAAGTACACTTGATATTATGACTTACTTATGTAATTTGGCATTTTCGGCTTGATCGGAGCAACTGGCGAGCAAGCATTGGTTATTTTTTGCTGCACAATTGCCATCGTGACATCTTTCAATTGTGAAAAGGTAACACCAGTGGCCTTGTCAAATCCATATACTTGAAAGATGTTCTCAATTGAAAGACACTGTTAGAAAAAAATATATTTTAACATACAAAATATATAATACATGAGTAGACGAACTAAAGAAATCTGTTAAATATCGCCTAGCTTTGATTTCTATTGGCGGATGCGGCCGCCTCTTATTATATCATCTCATACAAATACACCTCTGATGGCAAGGATTTTTTTTCTGGGTTTGTTTTCTCCTTCAAATTAGAATTATCCCTAGTTTAGAAAAAAAATTGAGTTTCAATTAAACCATCATAATGTGAGAAACAACTAAATTAAAAATAGTTTGATTGAACCAAAAAAATGTTAATGTATATTCAAGCTTACTATCATATATTCATTGCATGCGATAATTTAAAAAATTTAGAGTTGTCTAAAAAGCAGAAATTAATTAATATATTTTAATTAAACTAAAAAAAATTATTACTATATCTTCTGAAAAACCATTACAAAAAAACAATTGTTTTAAATAATACATATATATATCATAAAGGAATCTGTCGCGTTATATTTAATTTTCTTATTTTTAAAAATTATATCATAATAAATATTTCAAAGGATTATTTGAATAGCTTTCTTCATGTTTAATACGCATTATGTAACGATTATGAATAAATACAGCCCAACCCTAAATTAAGCATAATATGTGACAACAATTCAATATGTGTTGTAGGGTTTTTGTCTTTCTTGTATATTTTCACAATCCAAATTCAAAACTTTTTGCACCAAGCCCTTCAATTATCAAGCGACCATAGTTATTATAATCTAGTGCGGGATTGGGGAATATGTATGCATATAGGAACATACTAATACATGTCCACTATTGGTTCTCAGGTTCCACTTCAGAATCCTTTCGTAGTATTAAAATTGGTTATTTCGCTTAATAATTAATACTTGTCAATAATATTGCTAAAAATCGACGCAGAAAACCAAATATAATGGGACCAATATACTATTTAGTTGAGAAAGCACATTGTTTTAGTTATAAACTTTCATCAAATACATATTACATTGAAATAGTGGCATATATCGCGTATCATTAAAGCTTTATGTTTTAAAAAATAATTAATTAAATCATAACTTTTTATTAAACAGATTATGTACAGCTACTTATGCGACACTCTGCATCGCCACTGTGTATATATGAATAGAATTCAATTTGTAGAAGTTTTTACAAACAAGATGAATGATATTTTAAATCTGAGTAATTTTTTTCAACTTTTCTATCAAATATTTATTTAAATTATATCTAAACCAATCTCTTGTCAATCCTTACATTTAATCCTTACATTTAATCCTTACATTTAACATTTGCATTTATTCCTTACATTTAATCCTTACATTAAATATTTACATTTAATCATTACATTTATTGCTTACATTCAAGAATTACATTTAATCCTTACATTTGATCATTATACATTTTAACACTCGACTTTAAAGGAATGACTTGTTTCACTAATAATTTTTTGCAAAAATCATATATTTTAAAGTCTCTTTCTTAACAGAAAGTTATACTTATTCTTAGTTGCATGATAAAAGTATTATCCATATCCATATAACAAAAATTAAACATTTTATATTATATAAATCAAGGAAGGTATCACAATTACATTCAAAACTACTGTATATAAGTCAATACTAGACTACTATTAACAACAACATAGCTCTAACTACCTTTTCAGGAACAGCTGAAGTACTTCGTTTCTTCCTCGTAAGAACGGCAGAAATTGATGAATCAAACACTGCTTCCCGTTTCCTGCGCTTATGACCGTGACCGAGTGATGTTTCTGATACATTACCACCTGATCCAATTCCAAGTTCTGTCATGATGTGCTTCAAATCTAAATGTAGGAATAATAAATTTCAACATTATCATGGATAAACACTTTAATTTGATTGTTTTTCTCATATATAATATTGTCAGCATTGCTTTTTCCAATTGACACTAAATAAAAACGTTTAATACTGTAGGTTAAGCGATCTTAGATGGATATCATTTACAGACACCCAGACTCTCACACACTAACAAAAAGCTCAGACATCATTCGTAGATTCTGCTCCGCATTAAAGATACGGTAAAAATGCATTTAATAAAACTTATACATTCTACAGGTACATTCCATAGTCTTAGAGGAGGTTTTTATTAATTTTTTTTTTTTTTTTTTAATTGTTCTACATTTTATTTTAAATCGTAAATAGATATAATTAAATGTCGAAACAGTATTTTATAAAATGGTTCAATTTGAGCTGGAAATAGAAGTAAGCGATATATATTATAATATATATCGCTTACTTCTATTTAAATTAAAATATTTAAATAATTAATAATTATTAATTATTTAAATATATTTTAAAGTTGTTATAGGATAAGTGCATCGGTTCAAAGATGCATATTTCATTTTAATATTAAGTAAAGTTAAACTGAAGGACAGTAAGCCTTCTACAATTAAGTGATCCTCGTCAATTAAATTTTCAAACTCAAAAACATCCCAATTACTCCGATGATAATTCTTTCTTCTTCACTTGTTGCTTTGACCGATCAAATTTAAGCATTTATTATTTTTAGATATACCATAATAATATACCATTCAATATCACTTGAAAAATTAATACTATATAATTATTATATATAATGTACTAGCTCACTAAAACGATTAAAAACCATCCAAATGGTCCCTATAATGAGTATACAATTGTTTAAAATCTTCATTTACACTTATCTTTTTGTACGAAATGTTATATGTTGTATTACTATGCAGTGAGACACATAATTCTCCTTATCTTCAGCGTAGAACTTTACATATGCCAGACGAGAAATTTTCCTGTATCAAAAATTAGATTTATCAACAGATATATATATATATATATATTGTAAATTGTAGTTATGTTGGTGCTTATAATAAGGTCCCCAAATAAACCAAGGCCCTTTTAGCTTTTGGGTATTTTATGGGAGGCACTCATATAGGATAAAGACTCTTAACAGAGGCGACCTACTTCAGGCGGGCCTCTTCTTAATCCAAGCACCTTTTTTACTTTATGGATCTATTCGGATTTAAGGTACTCTTTCTTACTTTGGCGGACCATTTTGCCTTCAGGTTCCCTTTCCACCTTTACCAGACATTTTCATATTTTTGCGGGGATTCTAAATGACCATTCTCTAAGATTCAGATGCGTATATATGCATGCATGTACCAGACAGCAATGTATTGTTGGTTACTTGTCTAACAAAATTAATTATATTATAGTGTTATAGTGTAGTGTAGTGTAGTTTGGATAAAATGGCACATTATTTTGTGTAATATTATTTACAGAATTTGCGTACCGTCCAAATGAACACGTTCATCGCTGGTGGAAGTGTTCAAAAAGTTGTATAGACTTTTGACTACATCAGAAGGCATTATAGCATTAGGACAGACGGAATCAAGTTTAAAATCTGAAAATAAATTATATAGATCATTAGTATAACATAATAATATAAAGTCAGTTAGCCTTGTTCTTATTTCATATTTTCATTATTTAATTAGGAATGTATTTGAATATTAATTTGTTATACTCATTAGTATGATTTTAATCAATTATGACAGATAGTCAGTAACTAATCAGGCAAGTCCAGGGACAACGTAAATGCTATTTTTAATATTTGTTTTAATTGTTATTATGAATGGCTATTTATTTTACAAATAAACAAGTAAATATGTTTTAAAAATGGTCGAGTCAAAATTTGTTATCATGAATTTTTAAATATTGGTATATTTTAAGAAGAATTATTATGTCAATGATATATTTTAAAGATACCATTTTGGAAACTGGGGATTTTGGTAACTATGAGCGATTGAATGAGTCGAAAAGTTCATCATTTCGGAAATTACTTCTAGTTTATAAAATCTAAAAACGGGAAGACCGTGTCATTTTTTAAATATCAAATGTAACAGTGTTAGGCCCAAGATAAGAATGTGAGAAAAATATGTTTTAAAAGTTCATATTATGCTTTCGCTCACATCACGCAGGTTGACACCAAAATGTTGCTACTAGAAATTTTAAATCACACAACGTATATTTTATAACATACGTATAGTAAAACTTGGCTACACTATCCATGTATAATAATTTTAACATCAAGGTAAATATTACATGACTGGTAAATCGTCAATTTTTGCATTATATTATACAGGAAATGTCTTGGGAGAAAAACATCTAATTAAAAAAAAATGCATTATAAAAAAACTCTAGTTTGACACACTGTTTGACCAAATGTTAAGTCAATTGCTCTTGTGTTTTATTTCATCGTAGTATTTAGTTATAGCAGAAAATGTTTTCCCTTTTTGTGCCTAAAGCATGCTTTTCAATACTATACACTCTGCGAAAGTAAATCGGATAGAGAAAGCTATTTAAGTGAGTTAACGAGACCATACAGGGACCATAGAGTGACCATGTAGGGGCCATACAATGGATTATGAAGTTCAAACCATCGTAATACGAATTCCAAATCAAAAAACCTAAATAAGAAGTACAGAAAATAAGCA
This sequence comes from Coelogynopora nodosa, assembly GCA_034780555.1. Taxonomy (NCBI): domain Eukaryota; kingdom Metazoa; phylum Platyhelminthes; order Proseriata; family Coelogynoporidae; genus Coelogynopora; species Coelogynopora nodosa. The sequence continues at coordinate 10,137 of JAUZND010006489.1, forward strand.
CCAATTTCACTATTTCGGTTTTTCAGCATTATGTAATGCGCGATGTTGTTTGTGTAATGATTATTAGACCAACAGTTTTAAAGATGCGTTTTCGTATTGTAATATCTGCTGTAATAGATGTAGATGTAATGATATAAATTATTTTGAAACTTCTGGATTAAATCTGGAAAAATCTATAAAACGTTCACAAAATAAACAAAGTCTGAAACTAAGTTAGACTTACTAAATATTCAATATGTTAATTATTGATGTAGTGCACAATCAATATAGTTAGAAGATGTTATAACTATTTTAATTGGATTAGAGGGACTAAAGTTCTTCAGCCTAACGATCCCCGCAGTGCAACCTGGCAGTTCCGGTGCCAACCAAACAAACTCTTGCAGTACGATGAACACTCGACTGACCCCAATATCCTGCCTGGGGTGAGGGGACTCTGTAAAAGGAGTCGATTCCATCGACAGTCGGCTGCTTCAACCAGCAGATTTATCAATTTACGCGCAAGACTGGTTGATTGTACCTGCCGTACGGTTCCCAGGTATATTTACGTTACAGTATATGAAACAAAACAGACCAAACCACTTCATGATTCTCAATATTTACAAATAACAAT
>JAUZND010006490.1:0-10745 GCA_034780555.1 Coelogynopora nodosa
ACCGGTTTGATAGCGCGCTACCGTCACACTTCCCAAATTCAATAACTACTGATCAAGATGGTAAAAAAGCATATAGGACTCACACGAGAAATCAAACTATAATTATCATTTTGTGGCTATATATTATACAGTTAAGTTATACATACTTTTATTATTAATAAATATATAATTACATAAGTAAATTATTAATAATCGACTTGTAAAAGTAACACAGAATGTATAATTAGAATAATCATTATATTAACGACAACATAGGCCTATAGACTATTGTAATTTTCTAAAAATATACTGTGGAATTTCCTAAGTAATAAATAGTATCAGCAATTAATAACAAAATCAATGTACAATAAAATTTGTGTTTACGACTTTTAACTGTAAGCAAGTACGGCAGTTACCGTCATGTGCCTATGATCGTGACATTTAGTTTTTGACAAAATTGTAAATAAAATTGTTACGTTATTTTTATTATTTATTGTGATTAAATATTACATGTCTACTTATTGTTATAATATAATATGAAAACATATATCAAAATAGGGAACGCTGTGATGGTCAATAATATAAAATGCTCAAATTCTCAAATAGGACAAAACAAATACAGAATCCTTTTTATGTAAAAACCACGGCGAAACGAAGCGATTTTTCTCTTTAGGGGTACATAACTACTTTGAGACTCATAAAACAAAGAACTCCCAGAACTACCCCAATTTCCAAAATAAAGTAAAATTGAATAAATAAATAGGAATTTTTTTAATTTATTTGAAGTCTACTAATAAATAAAATTAAGTATTTCTAAAATAGAAATAATTTAATTAATATATTTCACTATATAGATAATACGAATTCTATATGAGCAGGGAAACCCAAAAAGCTTATGTTCTTGGAGAAATTTACTGTCAAAAACTAATTAATTATTCAAAGTAGTTTTTAGTCTACGTTGTTATGAAACTGAAAACACTTACTACCAAAACCCATTAATTTTTCAAGGTAGTTTCACGTCTACTCAGTATTGGAAGCGAATCGATGATGAACTTCAACAGAAAGCGATTATAATACTGAATTTTAGACGTTGTCTTTTTACTTTTTGTTCAATCAGCTTTAAGCTAGGTTGTGTTAGAAACTATATTTTTAAATGGCACAAAAAAGATCCATTGCAGAAACTGATCGTATTTTTACTGCTCAACATTTTCAAGATTTGTTACAGGAAATGAAAGTTATATTTATTAAAGATGAAAATTACAGTGAATACCAAAATTTCATTGATCAAACTGTTCAACTCAACCCTAAAGTGTTAAATCCTGACTATATTAATGAGGAAATCGTTGGTTTAAAAAAAATAAAAGCTGACAATATCAAACAAAAGGCAGAGGAGAAAATAAAAATAATAAAACAAGAAATAAGTGACCTTATGGTGGAACCTTATATTCATGCTCAAAAGACTGTTGATACTATGGAATTTATTGCACCATTGCCTGACAATATTACTCAAAATCTCCACGAGTATGTTGACAGAGAAAAATATTTAAATGCAAATATTATTTAAAGTTTCTGAAAGACAGTTTGGGAGGTGATGTAAAACTAGTTATTATTTTCCTATTTGAGAAAGAAATACCAATGTCAAAGTATGAAACTATTTTTCCTAGCAAATATCTACCATAAATTGTGCTTCATTAATCTCCCCTTGCAATTTAAGAAAAGCGAACTTGAAAGTTATCGAAGAAATTTGTCAAAACTCACCTGATTACCAGAAAATGTGTGCGTGGTTATCTTATATTCATTTCGTTTTATTTACATTGAACTGATTGACAGAAAATTTATGATTATCTTTTTTTCGTTTCGTTTTATTTCCATTGAATTTGATTTAGTCCCACGCCGTGGGAATCTATTTATAACTTTTTATCAGTAGATTTTCTAATATATTTCCTTACTAATAAAATTAATGTTTTTTCTAATTCCAATTGAATTTGATTTAGTCCCACGGCGTGTGAATCTTTTTATAACTTGTTATGATTAGATTTTCTAGTATATTTCCTTTGCTAATAAAATGAATGTTTTTTCTAATTTCATGTTATAATTTTAATAGTACAATGTATATTATATTTACCATTTATCAATTGAAAACATTTGCAACTAAGAATATTATATTATTCTATAATTTTATAATAAAAATACACATTTGTTATTTCTTGTTATTTATGTTTTACTTAAATAAAAGTTTTTAAATTTTGAGATAATTTTTTTAGTAGTAAGTGCATGTCGATTTCAGATTACAATTTTTTTATAAAATTTAAAAAAATTAAGGTATTTATTTAAAATGCAACTAGTAGTAATTTTTAATAAACTAATTTTTAATTTAAAATTATATTAAAAATAAGATACATTCTGCAGACCAGGTTTTATGCTTTTAGATAAAGGTTATAGAGTTATTTTAGTAAATATAGACTTATATACAAGATTTGTCTGGTGTATCCCATTAAAAAATAAAACTGCAATATATGTTAAAAACGCATTTGAAAAAATGTGAACTAAAAATTATATTCCATAGAAATTATGGGTGGATAATGGGACCGAATTTTATAATAAAACACTAAAATCTTATTAAAAAGAAAACGATATTGAAATATATTTAACATTTAACGAAGGGAAAGCAGTCGTCGTTGAGAGGGTAAATCGAACATGTATAAAAAATTTATAGAAAACGAAAACCAAAAATGGTTAAAATTATTACCAGAAATTGTAAATTATTATAATAATAAAATACATTAATCTATTAAAGAAACTCTATTAAATATGTAAAAAACATAATTTTAAAATTGGAGATCGTGTTAGAATATTTAAATATAAAAATTAATTTGAACAGGGTTTCAGAGGGTATTGGACTTCTGAGGTCTTTGTTATATTTAAAGTTAATCAAACTAATCCTACAACTTGTGAAATTAAAGATCTAAAGGAAAAAGATATCCTCCGGGAAATGTTATGTAAATGAATTACATAAAACTGATTTTTAAAAAGTATTTATTTTTAAAATGTTATTTTACTTTATACTACTTTAAAATATTTTAATAGAACTAATAAACTATTTTTCTGTAACTTTTTCACTATATAAACCATTTGCATTATTGTTAGAAACCCTTTTAATTCCTTCAAATTTTAATGAAAATCTCCTGCATATTAAGTTACTAATTTAATTATATAATTTTGCGGAACTGCCGCTTGATTTAAATTATATAATTGTATTTACAAAAGCTTTTGTCATCATAACACCCTTATCTTTTCCATTTAATTCAGGGTTTGCAATTAAATAAAATTGCTTAAATTAATTTTTATTTTAATTAAAATTGATAAAAAGCATGATCATGTCTTTCTTTGAAATTGACATGATCTTTCTGATGATTTTAAACTTTGTAATTTAAAATTTAAAAAAAACTTTAATTAACTCCGTCAAATTTAAAAATAGGATCTGAGAGATTAGCTTTTTTCTCATATCTAAATCAGTTTCTGTTTTAATTTGACTTGCATTAATATTATCTTATTTATAATCAAAATATTGTTTATTAACCGCATTAAATTGATGAATTGGATTAGATAAAAGATAAATATTATTCATATTAATGTCCAGATTGCCCAACATTTTATCGCCAGATTCATTAATATATTTGATTATTTAATGATAAATTTGTATTATTTTTATTATTATTTTAAGTTGATCAAAATTTATTTGTTATCATTTTTAAAGTAAAAAAAAATTTACGGAAATTTTTTCAGAATTTACTAAAGTTTATGGAGACGATATAACTACTAACTTTCAATTAATTAAATGGATTTGAGAACAGAATATCAAACCTTTTTATTATTGCATGACAGATGAACTTAAAAAACTTTTAAAAAATTAAAATAAATATTTTGCAATCGTAAATATTCATAATTCAGATCAAAATTGTTGTCACTATAATGCATTATATAAAATTAATAGCGCAGCCTTCGGTAATGAATTGTATTTCTTTAATTCGTATGGAATTTATCCAGTTCTAGAAATTATTAACTTAAAAAATAAAAATGAGAATTTTCTCTTTATGTTTTATATAAATTAAGTAAAGGAGACTCATTTCAAGATGTAGTTTTAAATCTTTTTGAAGAATCAAAATTAAATTAAACTTAAATGAAGATTCCGCATTTATCTTAAACTTGTTTTAAATGCAACTGTATTGTTATGATTTTCTCACCGAAATCGATGGGATTATCATTTTCATCAAAAATAAATATTTGAATGTTTTGAATTAGATTAGTATTTAAAGGAAGGTAAATTGGTTTAGTTTCTCTTTCTAGTATGTGATAGCCTATATGAACACTAAAGCTTGGGATACTGTATATAATATTTCTATGTTATTATTCAAATATCCTCCTTCAATAATGTTACGGAGAATATTTATTGAATTAAGGTTATTATTTATATTAGTAATGTTTTGTAATAAAGCTGTTTCAGAATAAACTTTCAATCTAAACGTAAAATATCTTTAAATTAATTTTCTATTATAACATCTATTTTTCTATTATTTTTTAAAGTTATTTAACTCTGTTAGTTGGTGGATAAGGACTAAATAATATGTTTTCATCATTAATAACATAATTGAAGTTTTTTATTTCGTAAGATTCAGGAGTAATAGTTATTAAAATATCTAAATTTATTATTTTTTGAAGTTCTATTATTAAAAATATTAAAAACACTGAAGTATTTGATTCCAAATTTATAATTTCTATGTTTATTAAATTGAATCTGAGTATCAAATTTTACTTCTAATGTTCCTGATGGACCATCTTTTTATGTTATTACAAATAATTAATTCTTCATGTTTTAAACTTAATTGATTCACAAGTTTAGCAAAACTTTATTCCACTTAAATGACATTAAAATTAAAATTAACTTTAAAATAAATTTTAAAGTAAATTTTAAAATAAAATTAAAAATTAATTAAAAAAATTAATTTATAAAATAAATTTAAAAATAAAATATTATTTGAAGAAAAATGTATATTGTTCAATGTTTATATTTTTCTTTTCTAGCAATATTTTTAAAATTGAGTTAATTTCATTATAACTAGAATTGTGTCCCTCCTTTTCTGCAGATAAAATTTTTTTAAATCTATCAAGTAATTAATTTTTATTATCTTATATCCTGCTCCCTCAATTTCTTGAATATCAGGAGATTTAAAAAAAATATATTAAAATGTTACCATTAAAATCATTTAAAATTTCATAATAATGTTTTTAATCATTTTCAAGATATTGAGTTAAATCTGCTCCTTTAATAATTCAATAATATTTGGAGTTAATGCAAAAATCTTATTCGATTTACTATTTGAATTTTAAATATGAGGAACTTGATTCTTTGTAAGATATTGAATTATATTTCTTCCAATCATTAAAAACCCTTCAATATGTATTTTTGGCCTAATTGAAGGTAAAACATTTACATCTATTACATTTTTTAACATTTCTTTAATTTGTAGAATTTCTTCAGGAGACTGTTGTATTTTATTTGAGTTTCTGAATTGTATAGTTAGTTTTGGTATTTTACTAATGAATTCTTTATTTGTATCTAATTTGTCTAAAGTTGGTGTCTGCATAATTGTAATATTCTCATGAAGTCCTAATTTAATTAATTTATATTGATAAACTTCATTTTAAAATTTGTTTCTTGCTTTAGAAAGATTTTTTATTTTAGTAAATCATTTGAAATTATATTTGTCTTTTTACGTAAAATAAAAAAATAAAAAAATAATATTATAAAATGAAAATAAAAAATAAAATTTAAAAATGAAATTAAAAATTTAAAAAAATAAATTATAAATTTTAAAAATAATTTTAATTTTTTTAAATATTATTCTGGATCATTCCATTGTCTTGAACAAATTTGTTTAAATTCATATTTATCCATTCCAATATTTACATATTGAATAAAAAAATGTTATTGACAAATTTAATTTGAATAATTTATTGAATAATTAAATAGATTATATTTAATATTTCTATCATTTAGAGACAAAAAATTAAAAGTTTGCATTTTTACGTATACAACTACTGTCTAAAACATAAAAAGATTGAGATAAATAAATGGAATGAACATGTCTGTGTAGGCCTTTAGTGAATTTTTTTAAAGTATTTGATTTTTTTGAGTTACAGTATTATCAAAAATAATTAAAACATTTTTTTATTATCTATTTTAATAATATCCATATTTTGAGGATTATCAGTAAACTTTATTGAAATTCCTGTTTTATTTTTATTTTGATTTTCTTGTTCTATTTTTTCTTCTAAAATATCATTTATTTCGCAATTTTGAACATCTTCATCATTTTCATATAAATTAAATAATATTTGAAGATCAAATTTTTCTAAAAATTATAAACCTTTAAAAAATGTATAAAAAGATTGTTCAATAGTTGAGGATAAAATAATTAAATTATTATAATCTAATACATTTTTTGTAGTAAATAATTTAAATAATAAATAAGTTTTTCCATAGCCACTCGATCCTATTATACAAGCAAGTAAGGATTAGGAAATAGCTCAGAATGATTAAATTTATTTGAATTAGTAGCGGAGCTCACTTAGTTCACCATTTTATCATTCTTTTTTATAAAGACTCAGATACAATCCCATACCAGATTTTTCTATTTTAACATTATTTGATAAAGAATAAAGTTTAGATTTTATTGATTTTCGCTTTTCTTTATCGAAATTTTTACAATTTTTTTTATTCCATTTCCATAAGGATACAAATTTAAACCTTCACTTTTTAGAGGAATATTATTTAAACCTGCCCCTTTGGTGCTTCTTTTTTAGATTCCTTTTTTTCTAATTATTTATTAATGACTTTCTTGTTCTTTTAATTATTTATCTGTTGCTTGTTTATCCAGAACTGTCTTTGCAATTCCTGTAGAAACGTCGTCAGCTGCGGCACTAAATCCAGTCAAAAAATGCCAAAAGTGGAAAGAAGAACGCCTCCTTCTTTTTCTTCTATTTCTTTTTTAATATTTGCAACTACTTGTTTTTTAATACTTTCAATTCTTCTTTTGTGATACTTCTATTTTTAAGGAGCGGCTGATATAAAGTAATAATTGTTTAAGATATTTTATATATTTTTATTTTTATAAGTTTAGTTTTTCCAATTTCAATAGCTTTACAAAAATTTAAAATAAATTTATCCATAATAGTTTTTTCAATACAAGCATTTTAAATTTATCAATATTATTTGGAGTTTTACCATTTTTCTTAAGATGCTGATATTATGTTAAATATCTTAAGTTATTCCAATTCATTACTTTCAAAATATTTTCTTCTTTTGTTAAATCAAAAAAAATAAAAGGATAAAAATGGTCAATATGAATGACATTACTATAATCTTCAGGAATATAATAAGGTTTTGTAAAATTTAACCAATTTAATAAGACTTGTTTTGAACAGGATACATAATTTATTGTTTGATTATTTTTCTGAATATTATTAAATTTTAATGAGCTTTTTAAAATACATCTAAGATTTTTTATAATTCTAAAACTTTTATTTCTCTTTCTCTTAGTTTTTTCACGTTCATTAAGCTTTTCTCTATTACCTTTCTTTCTTTGTTTAATTTTTTCTATATTAGCTAAGTAATATTTTTTATCTTTTTCCTTCATTTCTTCTGAATTATTTAAACGGTATTGTTTTCTTTGTTATTTTATTTTATTAGGATTATTTTTACTGTATTCTTTAGCTTTTTCTTTTAATTCTTCTTGATGATCTAAGTAATATTTTCTTTAATTTCCTAAAGTGTCAGTATGATTGTTTAAATAGATTTTTTTTGCGTGATTCTTTTACTTTTTCTTTATTTCGTTTAACATATTCCTTTTGTTCTTTATTTTTACATAATATACATCTTGCATCATATTTTCCATTCTTCCATCCAAAGGGAAAATATTCTAATTATTTTTATTTATGACATGTGCTACATATTTTACTAGTCATTTTTTTAGATATAGTTTTTTTGTTTAAATTACTTATTAAAATTTAATTATTTGAAATTATTTAATAGCATATTTTTAATAAAATGATATGAAATGATATGAAACTATTATCTATACGAGTCATTTTTCGATCCAAAATTTTAATTACAAATTCTTCTTCTTGTAGTAGAAGAGCATACGCTGTGAGCTCAATTGCTGTACTCTTCTCTCTGTTTATCCCGATATTAGCTCCATTTCTAGCCAAATTACTGCTGTGAGGTGATAGATCTGAACAAAACAATGGTAAACAATTTCTAAATGTTGTTATTTTATGCTAAGGAATCACCCCATATTTCAGGCTCATATCTTGATAAAGATCATACATTTCAATAATATTAAAATAATTTGGATCAATTGTAATGGGTTATAATGGAAATCTGTATTGATTATTTCTAACTTGTAATTTAGTTATTTGTGAGTTTGCTGGATTATTTCCATTTATCTAAAATTTAGAATTATTTGTTTCAAAAGAAGGAGCTACATATTTAAATGCCACAAAGCAATAGAAAGGAACTAGAGAGGTATTAGAGATATGCCAATAAAGAATTGTTGAAGTCAAATTCAAAGCAACTCTTTTCAAAAATGTAAAATTATTATCTTTTGTAATATTTTCCATCATTTTAGTTTCAATTTCTAAAGATGGTATAATTTGTGGGATATGCAATTCTATTTTCATTAAAGTAAGTTTTGCATTATAATTCGGAGCTCCATAACATATTTCTGTATCATTTAATTTTCAAAGCCTTCGGTTTTTGGAATTTAAATGTAAAGATGTAAATATTTTAAATTTAGATATTTAAAAATAAAATCTAAAAATAAATTTGTTTCTATTGATTAGAAAAAAAATAATGTTGATGAATTTATAAATATTGAACCCTTAAAAAAAGTTTGTGAAATAAAAGCAAATAAACCAATAATTATTTTATAAAATTGTAAAGAAATAGGAATTTCTACAAAAACATTTAATAGTTTAAGTACATAATTTGGAGTAAAATATTTTAAGAAAAAAATAGTTTAAAAAATACAGAACATTTAAAATGTGAGAAGTGCAGACTTTTATGCAAAGGAAACAGTGGTTTAGTACACATTACAAGAAACATATTAATTATTATAACAAGTCTATTACAAGTCAATCTCAAGTCTCGAACGGAGTGAGTTCACTGTCTTCTAAGTCTTCTGCAAGTCTCCTTAAAGTCTCTTCTAAGTCTATTCCAAATCACGAAAAGAATGATTCCAATCAATATAACACACTTATGAATCTGTTTCAAAAGAAGAAAAAAGGTGAAAATGATCAAGTTGGTGGAGAATATTCTGCTGAAGAAAATGTTGGATATCTTCCAGAAGATTAAAAAAAGATATCTAAAAAAATGTAATAATGAAAAAAACAGAATCAGAAACTGTAGTAAAAAATTTCAAAAACACACTAAACTCTAAAACTTAAATTAAAAAATCCTGATAGTTCTTAGCCTTTATTTTTTTCAAACTCAGTAGATTTAACTCGAGCAAATAAATGTTATGGAAAAGAAAAATCACAATAATTATTTGTAAAAATTACCGATAACAATAAAAATGTTAATAAAGAAATAAAAAATAACGAACTTTAAAATGATTTTAAAAAACAAAATATTATTGACTTTGGATCAGTTTATTTAAATGAAGTTAATGAAAATGATTTACAATACATAAAACAATGTTAAACCTAACAAAATTCAACTAGATAACGCTTATGAAAAAAAAGTTTAGAAGAGATTGTAGATAATTTTAAAGATAATAATAAAGAACAAGCAAATGATTTATTGAAAATTCACAATAATAATGAAAAATTAAGAATTCTTGATTCTGATGTATTTATTGAAATAAGAAAACCAAAAAAGAAAATTAATTAAGAGAGAAAAATAAAAAGTTGTAATAAATTTTGAAATAAAAACAGAAATAAAAATAAATAATTTTAAATAAAAAGTTTTTATATTAAAACAAATATTATTTAAATAAAATTTATTAATATATTAAAAATCTAAAAATTATTTAATTTTTTTTTATTATCATTTCTTAAAATTAAAATATCATTTTCTACTTGTTCTATTTTTTATTTAATTTTATAAAATGTTTCAAATATTTCAAATATCCATAGGATAATATATAAATTTTTTATCTGTAAAACATTTTTTTAATTAAAATTTATATCATAAATTCTTTCTTGATTTACAGTTTTAATGGTATGATTTGCACTTAATTTAAAACTAGTAATATTTACTATATTATCATATGGTTCATTTCATTTTTACAAGATTTTTTTTATGCATAGTAATTTTATCAGTTCCTATTGAAGATGTAAATCCTTTTTTTTGTTTCACAAATAATTTTTCCATTATATAATTTAAATGCATAATCTTTTGATCCTGTAGGACTAAATTCTATTGTAAAATATGGAAAATGTTCAGGAGTTAATTGTTTAAAATTTTTCCAATTAAATCTTCTATATATTTTTTATTTTCTTCAGTAAGATTTTCATCTTCAATATAAATAACTGAGTCTGTATCACAAAACAAAGTATTTTTATTTGTTTTTCCTAAAATATCGTATAATTTTAATCTTGCATGTGCTGTTGTAAATGAAGCAATATATGTATTAGTTTTTGATTAGGTCTTGTCCATTATTCTTTTAAATAATATGACGTAAACCAAATAGACTCATCAATTGTTA